>CM074718.1:15051304-15238804 GCA_037306005.1 Rhinophrynus dorsalis
TGCCCCCATCATCCCCACATTGCCCTCATATTGCCCCATCATCTCACCAATGCCCTCACATTGCCCCCTATCAGCTCCACATTGACCCCATGAGCTTCACATTGACCCCATCAGTTCCACATTGCCCTCATATTGCCCCATCATCTCAACATTGCCCCATTCAACTCCATATTGCCCTCGCATTGCCCCCCCATCAGCTCCACATTGCCCTCACATTGCCTCATCAGCTCCACATTGCTGGCTCCCCATCATCCCCAAATTGACCTCACATTGCCCCCATAATCTCCAAATGAAGCCTCATTCTCTCCCTCACATCCGTTTCCTACCTCCCTGTGCTTCTGCACAGACCTGCAGCTGCTGGAGCTCCCACGCGGTTTTCCCTTTAGTAATGCAGAACGCTGGGAGATTTTATTTCCCAGCGCTCTACATTACTAAAGAGCCGGGAAAGCTCAGCAGCTAAAGGCACAGCTTAAAATGTGGCGGCGGGTGGCTTGGCATGGCATGTCGAGCCACGTCAAAAAAAAAACATATATATATTGCAGTGGCATCCACGCGTCTCTCTAGGGTGCGCCTGTAGGCAGATGCCTAGTCTGCCTTATGGAAAATACGGCCCTGTGTCAAAGAGGAATCGAACAGGGCTGAGACTTCAGTGTAAGTAAGGGAATCTGCTGTGAGTGGATTGAGGTGGACGGAGGGAAGGAATCTGGCAGCCCTCATTTTTTTTCTTTGAGAAAAGAGGAAAACAAGGGTGCGTATTATACATAGGAACTCCTGTTTTCACCTAAAATCTCCTGTATAATATACACCTGTGTAGTATACCTGAGATTTTACTGTAATCTTTCAGTTAATATTTCTAATAGAGAAAAATGAAGGGCTAGAGAGGGACAGAGAGAAAGAACGAGAGAGATCAACATTTATTTATATCAGGAAAAAAGCTAATTCAACTCTTTGGAAGCTATACCTGTCTCACACACAGGGCCATATATTGTACTGGGGACCTCACACACCTGAAGAATTAAGAGCCTTATTTACCACGGTAAAGAGGTACAACTCTGGAGCAAACTAATTACACCATAATCAGGTCCAGATTTACATCTCAGGAGCCTGTAGGCACAGAAATCTGAAGCACCCCCCCCCCCCGTGGGCCATCTCCACTGGACACCTCCACAATGCTCCCAATCTCCACATGTCCCCCATCATCTCCATATTGCCCTCACATTGCCCCATCAGCTCCACATCGCCCTCATCATCTCCATAATGCTCTCATCAGCTCTAACTTGCTCCCATCAGCTCCATATTGCCCTCACTTTGCCCCCGTCATCTCTACATTGCCCCCATCAGTTCCATATTGCCCTCATCAGCTCCATATTGTGCTCACATTGCCACCATCATCTCCATATTGCCCTCACATTGCCCCATCAGCTCCACATCGCCCTCATCATCTCCATAATGCTCTCATCAGCTCTAACTTGCTCCCATCAGCTCCATATTGCCCTCACTTTGCCCCCGTCATCTCTACATTGCCCCCATCAGTTCCATATTGCCCTCATCAGCTCCATATTGTCCTCACATTGCCACCATCAGCTCCATATTGCCCTCACATTGCCCCCATCATCTCCATATTGCCCTCACATTGCCCCCATCATCTCCACATTGCCCCATCATCACCACATTGCCCTCACATTGCCCCCATCATCTCCACATTGCCCCATCATCACCACATTGCCCTCACAGTGCCCCCATCTTCTCCACATTGCCCCCATCATCTCCACATTGCCCTCACATTGCCCCCATCAGCTCCATATTGCCCCCATCAGCTCCAACTTTCCCCCTATCAGCTCCACATTGCCCTCACATTGCCCCCAACATCTCCACATTGCCCCATCAGCTCCAACTTGCCCCCTATCATCTCCACATTGCCCCCATCATCTCCATATTACCCTCACATTGCCCCCCTCGTGTCCATTCCTGACCTCCCTGGTGGTACAGTGACAGGAGAGGTCTGTGCCTCCTTCTGCACAGACCTGTAGCTGTTGGAGCTCCTCAGATGTCTTCTCTTTAGTAATGCAGATGATGACATCTCCCAGCGCTCTGCATTACTAAAGAGCCGACGAGGGAGCTCAGCAGCTTCAGAACAGACCTCACCATGCGGCGGGCAGCAAGTTACTGTAACGCCACTGCGCGCAGTGCTGCGAGGATATTAAGAAAAAACAAAAATTGATTCCAATGACAGGCGCCCCTCTGTGGGGTGCGCCTGTAGGCAGATGCCTACTCTGTCTTATGACAAATCCGGCCCTGACCATAATGGACGAATAAAAAACTCCCTAATCTCAATTGATATAAGTGGGATTTTTTAAACCCTTTAAATGACTGAGGAATTTCATGCGTCTCCTGTAGTACAGTTAGTTGTTCCAGATTTGAACCTTCTTTTAGCATCCTGAATACGAGCCTACTTGCTTTCTTATTCAGAATACTCCTATAGAAACCAGCCTTGGTATCTATTGACTCCTCAGATGAAGCCTGCACTGCAGGATGGAATTCTGGGTACTTCCCAGACAGCAATAAACACAATTCATAGTGGCCAATCGTCACATCAGTGCAACTTTGTAACTCACGAAACAAGTGTATTTGAAATGACTGAACTTGTCAGAGCCCCACAGTTTTGTGAATATTTGGTCTCAAAAATGTACAGAAACCTGAAAAAGAAGCCTCTTAGGTTTTGAAAGGTCTGTAAATTGTGACTATGACGCTAGTCCACTTAATTCACTGATAGATAACCAGATTCACTAGAAGGGCCGCATATGTGGCCCTCAACTTCCCCCAAGGCACTGCAGATAGACTAAAATTCTAAGTAGGGGCTGAAATAGCAGATTGACCCCATGATATTAAACAGGTCCTCAGTGCATTGACGTGTATAACAGAAGAGCTTACCTATGCAGGTGTTCTTCATTGAGTACTCAGATATATCTATATATTGTGTGTAAAAGAAGCAATTACCTAGAAAACAGTCCATCATACAGCAGTCAGATGTATCTATATAATTACTGTGTGTAACAGAAGCACTTACCTAGGTAGGAGTCCATCACACAGCAGTCAGGTGTATCTATATAATTACTGTGTGTAACAGAAGCACTTACCTAGGTAGGAGTCCATCACACAGCGGTCAGGTGTATCTGTATAATTACTGTGTGTAACAGAAGCACTTACCTAGGTAGGAGTCCATCATACAGCAGTCAGGTGTATCTATATAATTACTGTGTGAAACAGAAGCACTTACCTAGGTAGGAGTCCATAATACAGCAGTCAGGTGTATCTATATAATTACTGTGTGAAACAGAAGCACTTACCTAGGTAGGAGTCCATAATACAGCAGTCAGGTGTATCTATATAATTACTGTGTGAAACAGAAGCACTTACCTAGGTAGGAGTCCATAATACAGCAGTCAGGTGTATCTATATAATTACTGTGTGAAACAGAAGCACTTACCTAGGTAAGAGTCCATCATACAGCAGCCAGGTGTATCTATATAATTACTGTGTGTGACAGAAGCACTTACCTAAGTAGGAGTCCACCATACAGCAGTCAGGTGTATATATATCATTACTGTGTGTAACAGAAGCACTTACCTAGGTAGGAGTCCATCATACAGCAGTCAGGTGTATCTATATAATTACTGTGTGAAACAGAAGCACTTACCTAGGTAGGAGTCCATAATACAGCAGTCAGGTGTATCTATATAATTACTGTGTGAAACAGAAGCACTTACCTAGGTAAGAGTCCATCATACAGCAGCCAGGTGTATCTATATAATTACTGTGTGTGACAGAAGCACTTACCTAAGTAGGAGTCCACCATACAGCAGTCAGGTGTATATATATCATTACTGTGTGTAACAGAAGCACTTACCTAGGTAGGAGTCCATCACACAGCAGTCAGGAGTATATATATAATAACTGTGTGTAACGGAAGCACTTACCTAGGTAGGAGTCCATCACACAGCAGTCAGGTGTGTGTATATAATTACTGTGTGTAACAGAAGCACTTACCTAGGTAGGAGTCAATCATACAGCAGTCAGGTGTATCTATATAATTACTGTGTGTAACAGAAGTACTTACCTAGGTAGGAGTCCATCATACAGCAGTCAGGCGTATCTATATAATTACTGTGGGTAACAGAAGCACTTACCTAGGTAGGAGTCCATCATACAGCAGTCAGGTGTATCTATATAATTACTGTATGTAACAGAAGGACTTATCTAGGTAGGAGTCCATCATACAGCAGTCAGGCATATCTCTATAATTACTGTGTGTAACAGAATCACTTACCTAGGTAGGAGTCCATCATACAGCGGTCAGGTGTATATCTATATAATTACTATGTGTAACAGAAGCACTTACCTAGGTAGGAGTCCGTCATACAACGGTCAGGTGTATAACTATATAATTACTGTGTGTAACAGAAACACTTACCTAGGTAGGAGTCCATCATACAGCGGTCAGGTGAATATCTATATAATTACTGTGTGTAACAGAAGCACGTACCTAGGTAGGAGTCCGTCATACAGCGGTCAGGTGAATATCTATATAATTACTGTGTGTAACAGAAGCACGTAACTAGGTAGGAGTCCGTCATACAGCGGTCAGGTGTATCTATATAATTACTGTGTGTAACAGAAGCACTTACCTAGGTAGGAGTCCGTCATACAACGGTCAGGTGTACATCTATATAATTACTGTGTGTAACAGAAGCACTTACCTAGGTAGGAGTCCGTCATACAGCGGTCAGGTGTACATCTATATAATTACTGTGTGTAACAGAAGCACGTACCTAGGTAGGAGTCCGTCATACAGCGGTCAGGTGTATCTATATAATTACTGTGTGTAACAGAAGCACTTACGTAGGTAGGAGTCCGTCATACAACAGTCAGGTGTATATTTAATTACTGTGTGTAACAGAAGCACTTACCTGGGTAGGAGTTCGTCACACAGCAGTCAGGTGTATCTATATAATTACTGTGTGTAACAGAAGCACTTACCTGGGTAGGAGTCCGTCACACAGCAGTCAGGTGTATCTGTATAATTACTGTGTGTAACAGAAGCACTTACCTGGGTAGGAGTCCATCACACAGCAGTCAGGTGTATATCTATATAATTACTGTGTGTAACAGAAGGACTTACCTAGGTAGGAGTCCATCACACAGCAGTCAGGTGTATATCTATATAATTACTGGGTGTAACAGAAGTACTTACCTAGGTAGGAGTCCATCATACAGCAGTCAGGTGTATCTATATAATTACTGTGTGTAACAGAAGCACTTATCTAGGTAGGAGTCCATCATACAGCAGTCAGGTGTATCTATATAATTACTGTGTGTAACAGAAGTACTTACCTAGGTAGGAGTCCATCACACAGCAGTCAGGTGTATCTATATAATTACTGTGTGTAACAGAAGTACTTACCTAGGTAGGAGTCCATCGTATAATATTCCAGTCCTTTCAGTTATGTATTTTGTGCTTAGTATTTACATTTGCCTGTATTTGTACCATTTTAAGTCTGTATTTAGTTTTCACGTTACATTTTATCAGTCTGAATGTAATTAACCACAGGTGAATGACAGCCCCACCCAGGATTCTAAAGGGACAAGAAATCCTTCTCAATGTATTATTGTTTATTTATAGACTACATCCGACATCAAATACAAAAAACAGCAAACAGTTTCAGTATAACAGATTGCTGTGATTTATTTCTGGGAAATCCTTCCAATTTAATGGTAACACCAATTACAATCAACTTGATTTTCTCCATGCTCAATTAGGCTATTAATCATTTTACCTTATAAAAAATAATGGTATCAGGAATGACGTTTGTATATCTACACACATTCTGGCAGTGGAACGTGTTGGAATTCTGGTGACATATTCCTCCCAACTTGCTAACTCCCTCAGAACCAATGATGCTAATGTTCTTAGAGGAACTGATGTGCTTAGATGAAGTGTAATAAACCAACTCTAAACATAGTAACATAGTAAATTAGCTTGTAAAAACACACAAGTCCATGAAGCTCAACCTTTGCCTAATAACCCCTAGAAATGAGAATTAAATAATCTTTCCTACTAGCAAATAAGTTAGTCTTTATCAGAACTTTCTGATTTGCCTATTAATATACAATATAAACCTGTATGTTCCCTCTTGAAAGAAATGTATCTGATCTTCTCTTAAATGTATCCATTGTATCTGCTGCTACAACATCCATGGGCAAAGAATTCCATAATTGAACAAACCTTACTTTAAAAAACCCCTTCCTCTGCTAAAGTCTAAACCTCCTTTCCTCTAATCTCAAGGGGTGTCCGCTGGTCACCTGATCAGGCCTTGGAATAAATAGCTCACCACAGAGATCCTTGTATTGACCTCTCATACACTTGTACAATGTGATAAGGTCTCCTCTAAGACATCTTTTCTCTAGAGTAAATAAACCAAGTTTGTTTAGTCGATAATTATTCCCATAATGCCTATTGACTGAAATGTTTTTGATCCCTCGAGTGTGCAAGAGGTCACGTTGGAGACCTCTTGTACATTCAAGGGGTTGAAATCCTTAGACATTTTTACTTGCCCTCTATATTGCTGCTGTTGTGGACATACATTTCCTCTTAGTACATTAATCTTTATGTTGCCTTTAATCCAGTTATGTCAAGACTGATGTCTACAGCTGCGGCTGTAGGCCTGTCTAAAGTTCAAGGGGTTAAAATCCCCATAAAAAACAATGAGAAATTACTGAATTTACATAATTTTTATTTGTCCCCTGTGGGGAAGTTGATTTGCATGAAAAGTGGTCCTCTTCCAGAATATGAGCCTAAGTATTGTCTTGTGCTGATTTAGATTGGACAATGGAGGCAGTATGCAGGAATTACACCAGCAGCTGCAGTTCCGGATATGTACTAGAGTGTGAGATCACTGTAGTACAGACCTGCAAGCCCTGCACCATCCTGATCAGTGTTCCTACTAAGGCAGGGGTGTCCATATGATTGGCTCATAGGTGCTTAGACAGAGAAATCCTTTTGAATGACAGAGAGGTATCCAACTTATTGCAACAAAAAGCTTTGGCTACCTCTCTGGCATTCAAAGGGTTAAACCCTGGACTGTTGGTAGCTCTAGAGAACTGAACTTGGATACATCTGCTCTAAAATGAGCAAAGGCTGGCAACCAAGCCCTGAAAGAGTTAAAGGGATTGTAATACTTAAAATGTAAAAAAAAAAATATGTTGTAGTGTTTATCCCCCTGAGTAAAACAATGGCACTCCCACTGCTGAAAGGCGTTTCATTCAAAAGTTATTACAGCTCAAACTTGAATGTTTTAGGTGCAGTATCACAGCGGCCTGAAAATGTAAAGTGGCGCTGTTTCTACACCATCCTATGGAGATGTATGATCAACTGACCAGAACTGTCCATAGAATGGTGTAGCAACAGCGCCACTGTACAATTTCAGGGCATTGAGATACTGCACCTAAAAAATAATCAACTTTGAGCTGTAATAACTTTTGAATAAAACACCCTACGGCAGTGAGAGGTCCCTTGTTTTACTCAGGTTGGATAAGCCCTACAATATATTATTCTTTACATTTTAAGTATTACTGTCCCTTTAAAGAGGACTGTTTATGCAGCGCTGCAATGGAATAAAAAAGAGGTGCATCATGCAGACCTTTGGGTGCAAGAGGGGTACGCAACACATCGCTGAGCAATGCGTTACGTACCTCTCTGGCACTCAAAGGGTTCATTGTTCTTTTAACTTTATCAGTGCTATGTTGCTCATTCCTGCTTACTTTAGGTCAGTGGTTCTCAATCTTCTTTTGTTCAATTCACCCCCAACACGCAACCTAGAATTTTCCCCTCAAACTTTATAGGTCATTTCTCAAGGGGAAAATATATATATATATATATATATATATATATATATATATATATATATATATATATATAATATAAAGTGCTAGGCTGCGAAGCTACCTGTGTGTGTAACGGCACATGCGCAGCAGAGACTGCTGGAACAATGCAGTCATGCTCAGTAGAGACTGGCCAACGCGCTGATCCAGATCGGGGCGCTCCGAACGGCCCGCCTCCTGTCTCTGCTCCCGGCTCTAGAACAGAAACTGAGGCCGATGGGTGGCACTTTAGCCCGTGTACACGGGCTCTCATACTAGTATATTTATAAATATATATATATATATATATATATATATATATATATATATATATAAATTATATAAAAATAATTCAGTATATCATTATTGTTATGTCTTGCAGTCAGTATGACAATAAACAGAATATTGTACACATTTTGGATTACATTTTTTTTTATTTGAAAAAATAATCTTTATTTTGATATGGAAAATTTTGAATTAATTTGCCTCCTTCAAAGGTGCACTGTGAGTATAGATATGCATCTTTCCAATAGACTGTTGGTTTATTTAAGTCTTTGCTTGCCTTCTCTCAAAGCATTAGGTGCTGTCCTAACTCGGGCCCCGCTCCACCATCCTGTGTGTGTATCCAGACCAGACGCAGAATCCACAAACAGCCCTTGTCCCCAGACTCCCTGATTGAGGGCCCTGTTCAGTAGCTGATTGGTTTGCTAATGACGCTCATTGTTAGTAATTACTCCTCAGTCCCATTGTGATGAACGTTCTCAATAACAAAAGCTTGTTCCCAGGAACCTCCTGTCCCTGAGGTGTGTGAAATGAGATTGAGGAGGGAAGTGATGTCCCAAAACCATCATCTAAATTCATGAAGATAGCACTTAATTACAATCTAATCAGCGGTGGCATTGGGAGAGTGAGGGTGTCCGCACGTTAGTGGTGCAATGCGTTGTTACAGGAGAAATTAACACTGGGCCTGGGAATTTATAGGCAATAGCTCAACACATTATCACCTGGGCCCAATTATTCCAGGTATTTCTTATTAATGAGGTGCAGAAATACGGTCATTTGTTATACACCTGATTAACTACCAGTCACATTATCCCAGGTGTCGCATCACAGAGTGAGGGAGTAGAACTCAATCTGACACAATTTTTTCTCATCTTTGTCTTGTCTCACAGTGTTACAAATAAAGTCCACTTTACCCAGAGGCCTGCAGAACCAATAGATCTATTATTACAAGTGGATCAACAGAATCAAGAGTTTACTGAATCCCAGGCCGCAGAATCAAGAGGTTCAATGAACCAGGGGCTAAAGGATCAAGAATGTTACTGAGCAAGAAGATACAGAACCAAGAGTGTCATTGAGAAAGAAGATACAGAACCAAGAGTGTTACTGAGCAAGAAGATACAGAACCAAGAGTGTTACTGAGCAAGAAGATACAGAACCAATAGTGTTACTGAGCAAGAAGATACAGAACCAAGAGTGTTACTGAGCAAGAAGATACAGAACCAAGAGTGTTACTGAGCAAGAAGATACAGAACCAAGAGTGTTACTGAGCAAGAAGATACAGAACCAAGAGTGTTACTGAGCAAGAAGATACAGAACCAAGAGTGTTACTGAGCAAGAAGATACAGAACCAAGAGTGTTACTGAGCAAGAAGATACAGAACCAAGAGTGTCATTGAGAAAGAAGATACAGAACCAAGAGTGTCATTGAGCAAGAAGATACATAACCAAGAGTGTTACTGAGAAAGAAGATACAGAACCAAGAGTGTTACTGAGAAAGAAGATACAGAGCCAAGAGTGTTACTGAGAAAGAAGATACAGAACCAAGAGTGTTACTGAGCAAGAAGATACAGAACCAAGAGTGTCATTGAGCAAGAAGATACAGAACCAATAGTGTTACTGAGAAAGAAGATACAGAACCAAGAGTGTTACTGAGAAAGAAGATACAGAACCAAGAGTGTTACTGAGCAAGAAGATACAGAACCAAGAGTGTCATTGAGCAAGAAGATACAGAACCAAGAGTGTTACTGAGCAAGAAGATACAGAACCAAGAGTGTCATTGAGAAAGAAGATACAGAGCCAAGAGTGTCATTGAGAAAGAAGATACAGAACCAAGAGTGTTACTGAGCAAGAAGATACAGAACCAAGAGTGTTACTGAGCAAGAAGATACAGAACCAAGAGTGTTACTGAGCAAGAAGATACAGAACCAAGAGTGTTACTGAGCAAGAAGATACAGAACCAAGAGTGTCATTGAGCAAGAAGATACAGAACCAAGAGTGTTACTGAGCAAGAAGATACAGAACCAAGAGTGTTACAGGGCAAGAAGATACAGAGCCAAGAGTGTTACTGAGCAAGAAGATACAGAACCAAGAGTGTTACTGGGCAAGAAGATACAGAACCAAGAGTGTTACTGGGCAAGAAGATACAGAACCAAGAGTGTTACTGAGCAAGAAGATACAGAACCAAGAGTGTTACTGAGCAAGAAGATCCAGAACCAAGAGTGTTACTGAGCAAGAAGATACAGAACCAAGAGTGTCATTGAGCAAGAAGATACAGAACCAAGAGTGTTACTGAGCAAGAAGATACAGAACCAAGAGTGTTACTGAGCAAGAAGATACAGAACCAAGAGTGTCATTGAGCAAGAAGATACAGAACCAAGAGTGTTACTGAGCAAGAAGATACAGAACCAAGAGTGTTACTGAGCAAGAAGATACAGAACCAAGAGTGTTATTGAGAAAGAAGATACAGAACCAAGAGTGTCATTGAACCAGGGGATACAGAACCAATAGTGTTTTTAGACAAGGAATATAAAACCAAGAATGTAATTGAACCAGAGGACATGGAACCAAGAATGTTACTGAACCAGTGGCTATAGAATCTAGAGTTTTACTTAAAGGGAAAGTAATACTTCGTTTTATCTTTATTTTATTTTGTAGGCATTAAAAAAACATGAAGAACGATATAAGTCTTATCTCTCAAACCTTTATGGTTTAAGAGATATTCACAAGCAAAGTATCCCCCCCCCCCCCCCGTTGAGCCAGATCAGAAGGGAGATGCCCAGGTAGACTGCAGAGAGGGACAATCTTCAATTAAGATAAGGGAAAAACCTGAAAAGCTTGTCAAGGGGGGCAGGGCTTTCATTGTTCTCATAGGAAGAAGATTGTCCCCTTCTGTTATCTGTCTGGTCTATGGACTGGATTCCACATCTGAGAAGAGATGGCTTACACTAGGTAAAAGGGGCGGGAGGGGAAACTTTGCTTGTGAATATCTCTCAAACCATAAAGGTTTGAGATATAAGAATTATATCGTTCTTCATGTTTTTTTAATGCCTACAAAATAAAATAAAGATAAAATGAAGTATTACTATCCCTTTAACGATGATCAATAGACAATAGGGGACTATAGAATCGACTATAGACTATAAGGACTATAGAATCGAGAGTGTAATTGAACCAGGGGCTATAGAAACAAGAGTGTAATTGAACCAGGGGCTATAGAAACAAGAGTGTTATTGAACCAAAGGCTAAAGAGACACGTTATTGATTCAGCGGCTATAGAACCAAGAGTCTTATAGAACCAGGAGGTATAGAAACAAGAGTGTTATTGAACCATAGGCTATAGAGATGTGTTATTGAACATGGGGCTATAGAAACAAGAGTGTTATTGAACCACAGGGGCTTAATACCAAAAACACTGGTCTATAGAATCAAATAGCTACCGAATCCTGAGACTGGTTAACCCTTTGAGTGCCAGATAGCTAATACAAATGCAACAGTACCTCTTTTGGCACTCAAAGGGTTAACCTAGTCCACAGAACCCACATACTGAATGAACTAAGGAGCCACACAACTGAGTCAGTGACTCACCTCTCCCATAGACTGTAACATAATAACTTTCATGTTCTAGATCTGTCACAGCTAGAGCTGTTACTATCACATTCTATATAGAACTGTAGTCAGTGACTCACCTCTCCCATAGAATGTAACATAATAACTTCCATGTGCTAGAGCTGTTACTATCACATTCTATAGAGAACTGTAGTCAGTGACTCCACTCTCCCATAGAATGTAACATAATAACTGTCATGTGCTAGATCTGTTACTATCACATTCTATATAGAACTGTAGTCATTGACTCACTTCTCCCATAGATTATAATATAATAACTGTCATGTACTATATCTGTTACTATCACATTCTATATAGAACTGTAGTCAGTGACTCACCTCTCCCATAGAATATAACATAATAACTGTCATGTGCTAGTGCTGTTACTATCACATTCTATGGATAACTGTAGTCAGTGACTCAACTCTTTAATTGAATGCAACATAATAACTGTTTGTTGAACTGAACCAGATAGAACTGTTATCAGTTTAATATAAAAAATAATGTTAATTTGTAATAACAATTGCATTAATCATCTTCCAGCACTGTTCTTTTGCTCAGCATAAATACCCCTACAATGTGTCATTTTTGATAATAAATATTAACCCCTTCAGGGCCAGAAGGACCTTAAGTGGTTAATAAATTCCTACTACCCCGTGTAATGGATTCCTTTATACTTGGTTCACATCTGACAATCTCAAATTCTTCAGCGAGGGACAGCAGCACATTAACGCATTGATATGAATGATATGAAAAGTCATTGTATCATAAACACACAGGACAAAGGGAGGTGACTGCTCACACAATGTTCAGTGATCTCCTCTCTCAGGCCTTTATCTGAGGTGTCACTAGATACCTGCTGGGGTGATATTACCCACACCTACTGGTCAACGAACCACACCTCTGTATTCCACAGTAAGATCCCCAGAATGCCTCACTTCACACCTAGCACAATGACTGAACCACAGGGCATAATCCATACAAGAACAAGGTTTTGTTATGTAGTTTTATGTTAAATTTGCTGTTCATAATACATAGCATTGGAAGTAGAACCAGTAGTGGTGAATATATCTCAGAGGTGAGAAGTTAGGATCATTATCATACATTTTGTAAGATAACATTAAAAGAAACATCAACAGTACCTAACAATAGCCTCCCCATAGACCTTATCTGGACAGAAATTCTTAATGGTCACCAGGAGTAAAATAAGTGTGGATTGTTTTCCCCAAATTGACCTTTAATTACTACTGGATACTATGTCAATGTAGGCAAACTTTTGCAGGACTCAAGGACCCCAAACTCATACCACTTAAAGGGGAACTATCACCCCAACTAAAGTCCACCCCACTTAATTAGGCATTTAGCGATAAGCTTAACAATCAAACTATTATGTAGAATAAAAACCACGTTAGTCAAAAATCCTACCTCAGCTGACACTGACGGCCAGGCAACAGTGTAGACATCTTTGCTTACAGACATCTGCATGTTTGCGCCATCAGTCCCAGTCTCCTCTATGAAGTGTTGCATGGTACCTTAAGGTACCGGAAGGGACTGACAGCGCAGGCGCGCAGATGCCTCTAGAGTGCTGTTGCCTGGCCATCAGTGTTGGCCGAGGAAGGATTTCTGACTAATGCTGTCGATATTCTACATAACAGTTTAATTGTTAAGCTTATTGCTAGATGCCTAAAAAGTTGGGGTGGGCTTTAGTTGGGGTGATAGTTCCCCTGTCATAAAAACTCCTGGATTCAAAATTCAGGAGACATTCAGATCTTAAATATATAGACAACAGTTCATATGGAAGATAATATATAATATTATGTCTCACCATCTGACTGTGAGTCCACTAGGTACCTTGTCATGGTTCAAGATGTGTACTGGAACAACACCGGTTCACCATTCACCAGTCGCGTTGTTATCTTCTATTCTTTTATTGTCCGACGCAAGAAGATAATGTCTAGGACAAATATTACTGGAAAAAACCAAGAGGTCTGGAGTTGATGAGTAGATGCCTGGTGGTGTGTCCACCACGAATGAGAAGGTACCTAGTGGATGGCTGGTGAGACATAACATTATATACTAGTTACAAAGCCCATATACACGGGCTGATCCGGAGCGGAGAGCTCCGGATGGCTGACAGCCTGTCTGTGCTCCCAGCTCCGGGGCAGCAGCGGAGGCGGCTGGGTTACAAACTGTCACCCATCGCCTCCACTGCTGCCCCGGAGCCAGGAGCAAAGACAGGCTGTCAGCCTTCCGGAGCTCTCCGCTCTGGACCAGCCTGTTCTACGAGTCCCCACTGCGCATGTGCGGTTACACACACAGTGAGCGACGCATTCTAGGACTTTATGTTATAAAGGATTACTTTCCATATGAACTGTTGTCTATGTTATTAAGAATGTTGCAGGTGATTGCCTGAAAGGAACAAGGACATCCTCAATCTGAATGTCTCCATGAATTTTGAATCCGGTGTTTTTGTGTTAAATATTATTGATACAGATCTGGAGTAATATATCTTTTATTTTGTGGCTCTACAAAGATAGTTTATCCTTTTGAAATGTCATCCACTATTGGGTGACTAACAAAACGGTGCATTAAACATGTTGCTGGAAAGAAAAGGGGTGACATGAGAATCTCGCCAGCATCAAAAGGGTGAGATTCTCATGTCACAGGCTTTAAGGGATAATAATGGCTGTTTTCAACCAAGTGTGATATTGTAGATATTAAAAAAATTAATTAATTGATGTAAGTTCGGTCTCTCAAAATTGTATGTTTGAGAGACCAGATAAAAGTTGTACTCCCACAACTTCTGGACAACTTAATCCCACTCTTGTAGTGAAAGACTCAGAAGCAAACACTATTTCACTTTATAAACAAAATCAAGTACAGAAATTCTGGGTGACTACTGACTTACCGTATATATATATATACAGTTTTGTTGTTCAAGGATAATGCATGTGGTCCAAGTGTGTGAATTCACTACATCACTGAAGTCCATTTTAGCATTATAGTTTCTGGTGGTGTAAAGGTCCCACTGGCTGAGTAGGATAATCTTTCGGTATCCTTTTGATACTGCCGTCTCATTCCTCTTGGAAGCCGCTATCTCTGCCGGTGGGGCGGCTTAGGTGGCCTCCGATAGGCCTGCTCTACTTCCTCATTATTCGGCTTATTCCGATTGCATTGCTTGCAAATGAGCAAAGCTTAAGCCGGTGACATGAGAATCTTGACCTTTTGATGCGGGTGAGATTCTCATGTCGCCCTTTTCATGCTAGCGACATGTTTAACCCTTTGAGTGTCAGAGAGGTACGCAATGCATTGCAAAGCACTCTGGCACTCAAAGGGTTAATGTGCCGCTCAGTTGGCCGTCCAATAGTGGGTGACATTTTGATAGAAAACCTTTTTTTCTACAGTTCATGTCCCTGGCATTAACTCTATAGATATGTTTACAGATATTTTAAGGCCAGGTGCTTTGATACAATATAAAAAGATACAATGTAAAACAGATATAATGCAGCAGAGCACTCAGTGCTGCAGATATAATGATATAATGTATACAAGATACAGTGTGAACAAGCTGATAGCACATGGGCACTCAATTAAGTGATGGGTTATACATATAAATATGCCATCAAAAGAAACCCACACTTACCCTTAAAAATAGTATATACTATGTGTAAGCGGACTAAATGAATTACAGGGAAAATGTGGTTGAACAAAGGCTTACAAAATAGGCCAAAATTGCTCTTGTCCTCTAGTGTAATAAATACTTGGTCACTAAGGGGTTAAGAACAGGGGAAGCAATCACAATGACTGAGCCACTGGTCACCCATCTGGTAACAGGCTGGGCTGTGTACTGAGGACCTGTCCCGTTCATGTGTCCAGATGACTAATACTAAGAAACATGGCACTGGAGCGAATCAGTTGGATCAGGGGACAAATGAAATTCTCACGGTTCCCAAGAATGGAAATGTATCTGTTAACCCTTTGAATGCTAAAGAGGTCTCTTCACACAAGGTTAGGCTGACCAGATCTCACCTTTAACCGGGGACACATAGGAAATAGCCATTTTGCAGTACTTCACTGAAATCAAAGCAGTCCTGCAGTATGCATTTTTCCTAAGCCTGGTAAGCCTACAGAAGGTGCCATCTCTATCATTTAAGGGGTTAAAAGCCACACTGAAATCAGCACAACACATGTAATACAACTTGAATCCTGATAAATTTAAAGGGATAGTATTTTGTAATCAAGGAAATCTATCTATATAGACCTGTGGTTGTGGTGAAAGAACTCACTCTCAAGTGGTTGAATTGCCCTGGTGCACAATCCCAAACAGGCATACATAAATGTGTAAAGAAGGGGCAGCCCCCGTGGATCTTGAAATGTGGAAAAAACACGCACATACATGCACACACACACATATACATATACACACACACATACACACATACACACACATACACACACACACACACACACACATACACACATACACACACATATATAGAGAGAGAGTTTTGGGTGAAAGCAAAGTATGGTGTAGAGCCCATTTGCACAATCCCAAAAAATAAGATAGTAGAAATAACGAGGGCGGCACCCGTGGGACTTTTCAGTCATAAGTAGAAACATTTTATTGGGTTAAATTTTAGCATCTGGGTCAGTGTATCTCTGTGGTTGTTTTGATAAAGGTCCCTGTTTGGACCGAAACGTTGACCACATAACCAAATAATATGTATCTACTTATGATTGAAAAATCCCACGGGTGCTGCCCTCATTATTTCTACTATATATATATATATATATATATATATATAT
Organism: Rhinophrynus dorsalis; assembly: GCA_037306005.1. NCBI lineage: Eukaryota > Metazoa > Chordata > Amphibia > Anura > Rhinophrynidae > Rhinophrynus > Rhinophrynus dorsalis. The sequence goes on from CM074718.1 coordinate 15,067,915, forward strand.
ATATATATATATATATATATATTTTATATTTATAGATAGAGCCGGGTTAATCTTGATGAATAAAACAAGGACACTCTTGGTGGATGTTATGTTCAAAAGTTATTGTAGCTCAAACTTGCTATTTTTGGGTGCAGTACACTCAGAACAGCCTGAGGTTTTACAGTGACACTTTTGCTAAAGCAGTCGATGGACGTCTATTGTCACTGATAATATCTGTCCATAGGATTCTGTAGCAACATCACCTCTATAAAATATCAGGTCATGGAGGTACCGAATCAAAAAATAAGTCTGAGATACAATAGTATTTGAATAAAACATTTCTTAGCAGTGGGAACACTCAGGTTTTATTGAACAAGGCAAACTCCTATATACATACTAGTTTAACAGCCCGTGTACACGGGCCACAGTGCCAGCCAGGATCGGCTGTGGCTCAGTCATGCACAGTAGACACTGCCCGCGCCGCGGCGGTTATGGAGCGGGGCGCTCCAAATTCAGACCATAATCCTTACTGCGCACCGACTACGGTCTGAATTCAGAGCCCCGCTCCGTTATCAGTCATGGCGTGGGCAGTCTGTAGCGCGCATGACTGCAGAGCGCGCAACCATCTTTACTGCGCATGACGGCTTCTGACAAACACACATTATAGGATACATTTTTCTTCTGTATTAAACAATACTATCCTTTTAACCCTTTGAGTGCCAGAGGGGTACAGCAATGCGTTAACAAAGAGGTTTTCAACCAGGGTGTTGTGGCACTTTAGTGTACAATAGATAGCCACTTAGGGTGCCCCTGTTTCTTGTAGACAATTAGAAAAAGGTTCATTTTGAGTTTCAGATGTATGTTTATGGACATTCCGTCACATGATGTTCACTTCTTGTCATCTGAGTGCGAATCCAACAAATATTCGCACATTTATGTGTTTTCTTCTTAATTATGCTTATGAGAAAGGACCTATAAAATACCAGGGTTTCCCTGAATATTCCAGACTGTGTTTAGGGGGCCTTGATTTTTTTTTTTTTTTTAATTAAGTTGTTTAACCCTTTTAGTGCAAGAGAGGAATCCAAAGCATTGCAGAGGGTTAAAGCATGACTTCCAAAATCCCCCAAAACCTTTTAACCCTTTGAATGTCGGAAAAGTCAGCAATGCAAATATGTATGAGACCCGCTTGCATTCAAGAGGTTAACAGAGCATTTTGAATCAATGTGAATCTGTATTGGTTAACTACATACCTCCCAACATTTCAAATGACCAAAGAGGGACACTTTAGTTATAGGGGGTGTGGCTGGGGGAGTGGCTTGTGGGCAGGGAACTACTGAGTCATTTTTAAGTTATTTCATGACCTACTGACACCTCTCTGTGTAACTGAAAAATGATTTAGAGCAAGTATTTTATTTACACAGACTAATTTATAAACCCATATACTGAATTTTACCACATGACAGGAGGCTTCATATTTTGCTTATCTTCCTTTACTGAAATCTCCAGGACACCAGGGTGATACACTTATATACACACACCACACCGTCTGATCTCCTAACCACAGGGACACCAGAGTGATACACTTATATACACACCACACAGTCTGATCTCCTAATCACAGCGACACCAGGGTGATACACTTATATACACACCACACAGTCTGATCTCCTAAACACAGGGACACCAGGGTGATACACTTATATACACACCACACAGTCTGATCTCCTAAACACAGGGACACCAGAGTGATACACTTAAATACACACCACACAGTCTGATCTCCTAAACACAGGGATACCAGGGTGATACACTTATATACACACCACACAGTCTGATCTCCTAATCACAGCGACACCAGGGTGATACACTTATATACACACCACACAGTCTGATCTCCTAAACACAGGGACACCAGGGTGATACACTTATATACACACCACACAGTCTGATCTCCTAAACACAGGGACACCAGAGTGATACACTTAAATACACACCACACAGTCTGATCTCCTAAACACAGGGACACCAGGGTGATACACTTATATACACACCACACAGTCCAATCTCCTAAACACAGGGACACCAGGGTGATACACTTATATACACACCACACAGTCTGATCTCCTAAACACAGAACACCAGGGTGATACACTTATATACACACACCACACAGTCTGATCTCCTAAACACAGGGACACCAGGGTGATACACTTCTATACACACCTCACAGTCTGATCTCCTAAACACAGGGACACCAGAGTGATACACTTATATACACAACACGCAGTCTGATTTCCTAACCACAGGGACACCAGAGTGATACACTTATATACACACCACACAGTCTGATCTCCTAAACACAGGGACACCAGGGTGATACACTTATATACACACCACACAGTCTGATCTCCTAAACACAGGTACACCAGGGTGATACATTTATATACACACCACACAGTCTGATCTCCTAAACACAGGGACACCAGGGTGATACACTTACATACATACCACACAGTCTGATCTCCTAAACACAGGGACACCAGGGTGATACACTTATATATACACACCACAAGGTCTGATCACCTAAACACAGGGACACCTGGGTGATACACTTATATACACACACCATACAGTCTGATCTCCTAAATACATGGACACCAGGGTGATACACTTATATACACACAAAACAGTCTGTTCTACTAAACACAGGGACACCAGGGTGATACACTTATATACACACCACACTGTCTGATCTCCTAAACACAGGAACACCAGGGTGATACACTTATATACACACCACACAGTCTGATCTCCTAAACACAGGGACACCAGGGTGATACACTTATATACACACCACACAGTCTGATCTCCTAAACACAGGGACACCAGAGTGATACACTTAAATACACACCACACAGTCTGATCTCCTAAACACAGGGACACCAGGGTGATACACTTATATACACACCACACAGTCCAATCTCCTAAACACAGGGACACCAGGGTGATACACTTATATACACACCACACAGTCTGATCTCCTAAACACAGGGACACCAGGGTGATACACTTCTATACACACCTCACAGTCTGATCTCCTAAACACAGGGACACCAGAGTGATACACTTATATACACAACACGCAGTCTGATTTCCTAACCACAGGGACACCAGAGTGATACACTTATATACACACCACACAGTCTGATCTCCTAAACACAGGGACACCAGGGTGATACACTTACATACATACCACACAGTCTGATCTCCTAAACACAGGGACACCAGGGTGATACACTTATATATACACACCACAAGGTCTGATCACCTAAACACAGGGACACCTGGGTGATACACTTATATACACACACCATACAGTCTGATCTCCTAAATACATGGACACCAGGGTGATACACTTATATACACACAAAACAGTCTGTTCTACTAAACACAGGGACACCAGGGTGATACACTTATATACACACCACACTGTCTGATCTCCTAAACACAGGAACACCAGGGTGATACACTTATATACATACCACACAGTCTGATCTCCTAAACACAGGGACACCAGGGTGATACACTTATATTCACACAACACAGTCTGATCTCCTAAACACAGGGACACCAGGGTGATACACTTATATACACACCATGCAGTCTGATCTCCTAAACACAGGGACACCATGTTGGGAAAGAGGGGTAGAGGGATTTGGGCCTCAAAGAGGGACTGACCCTCCTAAAGAGGAACACTTGGGAGGTATGTACCACTAATAGCTCCTAAAAAGAGACACTTGGGAGGTATGGAGCCCTAACATCTCCTAAAGAGGGACACTTGGGAGGTATGGACCACTAATGTCTCCTGAAGAGAGACACTTGGGAGGTATGGAGCCCGCATATCTCCTAAAGATGGACACTTGGGGGTTATGGAGCACTAATATCTCCTAAAGAGGGACACTTGGGAGGTATGGACCCTAATATCTTGTAAAAAGGGTAACTTGGGAGGTACAGATCCCTAATATCACCTAAATAGTGACACTTGAGAGGTATGGACACATAATATCTCCTAAAGAGGGGAACTTGGGAGGTATGTACCACTAATATCTCCTAAAGAGGGACACTTGGGAGGCACGGAGCCCTAATATCTCCTAAAGAGGGACACTTGGGAGGTATGGACCCCTAATCTCGCCTACATATGGATACTTGGGAGGTATGGATCCCTAATCTCTCCAAAATAGGGACACGTGGGAGGTATAGACCCCTAATATCTCCTAAAAAGGAACACTTGGGAGGTATGGATCCCTAATATCTCCTAAAGAGGAACACTTGGGAGGTACAGACCCCTAATATCTCCTAAAGAGGGACACATGGGAGATATAGACACCAATATCTCCTAAAGAGGGACACTTGGGAGGTATGGACCTCTAATATCTCCTAAAGAGGGACACTTGGCAGATATAGACCCCTAATATCTCCTAAAGAGGGACTCTTGGGAGATATAGACCCCTAATATCTCCTAAAGAGGGATACTTGGGAGGTATGGATACCTAATATCTCCTAAAAGGGACAAGGTATGTAGCTATGGCACAAATGGATTTCCGCAGCTGCCCCAAAGCTCCCATTAAATTGCCATTTCAAGGCATTGGTATGATTTGGGTTTGAAAGACGGAGTCTGATTGTGTACATTCCCAGATAGCTGTGTGTTTCAGCAATGGGATGTTAGAGAGGGGGTAAAGCTGGAGAGAGAGTGGACCAGGGCTCAGCCAGTGTTTGAACAAGTGTTTAACAAGCAGAGAGAGGAAAGTACACAGAGAAGGATGATGAACAATAGGAAGTCGCTGTGGGTAAAGTTTACTGAGCTGCCTGGAAGGACCCTTCAGCACAAGAGAGGGAAAGTTGTGTGTAATGAGACCAGCGGTGGAGGAGGGGGGGCTCTGCCTTTTCATCCTGGGCTTTTCAAGTCTGTAATTAAGAACTAATTATTGCAAAGAACTGCAAGGCTTTCATCTCTGATTTAACCATTTCATTTGGATTTGAAGACACCTGCAGCTAAGAAGGCTTCTGGGAATATTCTGGGCAGGGGGTTGTATAAAAGTGGAGCAATGAAAAAAGCGTCTGATACATGTCAGGATATAAATATATATATATATATATATGTTCTATATATTAACACCAGTCAGTGGAATTGTATTGAAAAGTATCCATACAAGAATTCTCATGCAAGAATGTATAAATAAGTTCACGAATTGGAATTGCACCAAAAATAAAGGCAGTTTAACCCTTTGCAAGGCAGAGCGTTAAGTTATTAAATCTTAACGACAAGTTTAAACTACTCTTAATGGAAGTATGTGTTAAGTTAATCACCAGATCTTCCAGCGCGGCAAATCAGAGGTTAAAATATCAAAAATCATGCTACTCCTTTCTCAAAAAGTAAAACATCCTATATAATAATTCGCTAAAACGTGTGTAATGACATAGTCTTGCTCAGTACACACTGCCAATGATGAGGCTGATACAGAGCGGGGCGCTCCGAAGGAGGGTCTGGCTCTGTATCAGCGGCGGCGTGGGCAGTGTCTACTGAGCATGACTGCACCGCGACCGGCTGGCACTGTATCAGCCGTGGTGTGGGCAGTCTCTACTGTGCATGACTGCACCGCGACCGGCTGGCAGTGGCATTGTGGCACGGGCTTTTCAACTAGTTCTTTAATAAAATATTAACACTAGTACACCACAAACCATTACGCGTTTCACGGCTCCGACGCAGCTTTGTCAGATATAAGGTGTGTATACATCAGTGGTTCTCAACTCAAATCACTTCTCTGTGCCACCTAGTAAGCTTAAAGGGATAGTAATACTTAAAAATGTAAAAAAAAAATGTTGGGTTTTTCCCCCTGAGTAAAACAAGGGAACTCCCACTGCTGAAAGGTGTTTTATTCAAAATTTATTACAGCTCAAAGTCGAATTTTTTAGGTGCAATATCACAGTGGCCTGAAATTGTACAGTGGCGCTGTTGCTACACCATCCTATGGAGATTTATGGTCTACGGACCAGAGCTGTCCATAGGATGGTGTAATAACAGTGCCACTGTACAATTTCAGGCCACTGTGATATTGCACCTAAAAAATTTAACTTTGAGCTGTGATAACTTTTGAATAAAACACCTTTCAGCAGTGAGAGTACCCTTGTTCTTACTCAGGGGGATAAACACTACAATATATATTTTTTTACATATTAAGTATTAGTATCTCTTTAAAGGGATATTAGTACTTGCAAATTACTAATCCCCATATTGTAGCTTCGTTATCTCTCAAACCCTTATGGTTTGAGAGATGATAGAGCTCAAAGTTCCCCCCTTCCTCCCCTTTCTCTGACTGAACGCTGAATGCTGACTGTGGGGAAGCTGTCGTACGACAGTCTTATGTGCATCAGGCGACTCTGCAGCTGAGCTGAGATCTCGTGTATAAAAAATTATTCTTTCAGTGAAATGGTCTTCTACGTGTGCTTGGTTTGTGCTTGGTTTGCAAGCACACGTAGAAGACCGTTTCAGTGAAATAATTCTTTTTTTTATAAACGCGATCTTGGCAATGCTGCAGAGCCGCCTGATGCAAGTAATACCGGATATCCCTGCAGTCGGTGTTCAGTCAGGGAAGGGGGAGGGAGGGGGGAACTTTGAGCGCTATCATCTCTCAAACCATAAGGGTGTGAGAGATGACACTGGGGGCAATAAGTTTCTTTTTAACAAAGCTACAATATGGGGATTAGTAATTTGCAAGTATTACTATTCCTTTAAAAAGAAAGAATACGGTGTCATTTATAGGTGTCGGATAAAACCATAAAGGCCAGCATTTGCTGCTCCTGCGCAACTAAAATTATTGTAAAAACAATAAACATCCCATAATGCCTCCTTTACTGGCGTTGCGTGAGGTTTACACACTGCCCCTGGCCCTGCATTAGTGGGAGGCTGATACGTCACAACCTGGGCCGGCAATATCAGCAAGCAGATACGATGTGAGCCAAAGTAGCAGGCGACGGGAGGAAGATCAATGACAGTGACAGCGCGCTGATGTTGCTGTGTGCGTGGCGTCACAGGTCACATGGAGCAGGAGAAGCACTAGAGACAGAGCGTAGAAGAGAACCTGCTCATCTCTCCAGTCCAGCCATTCATTCATCATTTTTTGGGGGCGTTTTTTTTTTTTTTTTTTTAAATATCTCTGGATCAGCTATTTCTGGAAGTTCCCAGGAATGGGAATTTATCACAGTTAAAGTATAAAAATTGTTGCATTTTGCAATAGTTTTAAGATCATTTTTGTCCTTTATTTGTCTACCACCGCCTCCTTGGCATAATCACAATATTGTCGATCTGTGTAAAAGATGTGTAAAAAGTGTCACAATGCTGGAAAAAAATCACCAAAATGTAGTAGGTGTTGCAACTTAGATTTTTTTAACCTCCGCATGACCCCTGACTTCCATGATGTGCCGGTCCTTAAGTGCAGAACCGCTATGATGGTCCTGGCACGTCATTAGTCCATAAGGCAGAGGCATAACTAGAAGCCACCGGGCCCTGGTGCAAAAATTGTCATGGGCACCCGTGACCCCATTGCCCCCAATAGCCACAATTGCCCCTACATGCTCCACATTGCCCCCAATCTCCACAATTGCCTCCACATTTCCTCCAATCACCACAATTGCCTCCACATGCTCCACATTGCCCCCAATCTCCACAATTGCCCCATATCTCCACAATTACCTCCACATTGCCCCCAGTCTCCACAATTGCCCCCTATCTCCACAATTGCCTCCACATTGCCCCCAATCTCCACAATTGCCCCATATCTCCACAATTACCTCCACATTGCCCCCAGTCTCCACAATTGCCCCCTATCTCCACAATTGCCTCCACATTGACCCCAATCTCCACAATTGCCCCATATCTCCACAATTACCTCCACATTGCCCCCAGTCTCCACAATTGCCCCCTATCTCCACAATTGCCTCCACATTTCCTCCAATCACCACAATTTCCTCCACATTGCCCCCAATCTACACAATTGCCTCTACATTGCCCCCATTCTCCACAATTGCCTCCACATTTCCTCCAATCACCACAATTTCCTCCACATTGCCCCCAATCTACACAATTGCCTCTACATTGCCCCCATTCTCCACAATTGCCTCCACATTTCCTCCAATCACCACAATTGCCTCCACATTGCCCCCAATATCCACAATTGCCTCCACATTTCCTCAAATCACCACAATTGCCTCCACATGCTCCACATTGCACCCAGTCTCCACAATTGCCCTCTATCTCCACAATTGCCTCCACATTTCCTCCAATCACCACAATTGCCTCCGCATTGCCCCCCAGTCTCCACAATTGCCTCCACATTGCCCCCAATCTCCACAATAGCCTCCATATTGTCCTAAATCACCACATTGCCTCCACATTGCCCCTATTGACACCCCCCATGCCCATCTCCTACCTCCCTGGTGGTCCAGCAGCGTGACAGGAGAGGTCTGTGCCTCCTTCTGCACAGACCTCTTTAGATGGAGCTCCCGAGCAGCCCTTTCTTCAGTAATACAGAGCGCTGGGAGATAAGATCATCTCCCAGCACTCTGCATTACTACCATTGTGCTGAAAAGGGAGCGCTCATTTGCTAAAGATCCATGCAGAAGAAAGCACAGACTTCAGCTGCTTGCTGTGGGTGCCGGGCGGGGGATGTCGCAGGGAGTGGCCGGGCCCCTGGAGTGGTGGGGCGGGTCGCAGGTTCGACCCCTATTGTTACGCCGATGCCTTAAGGACACAATAGAGATTATTAGGCACATATCAATCTCAGGCAAACAATATTTATACAAACTGTAGAAAAGAGAAAGGGAGAATAACAGGGGACACCCCCTGTGTGTATCTAACTTTTTGATTAGTTGACCACCACCGTACCCTATTGTGTGCACTCACAAATGTAATGTGTCAGTAATGGCTTATACCAACACTGACGGAACGGGCAACTGGAGTGATTGGAACTGTCTCCATATACAGTATACACCTCTATTAGGACAGAATATCAACTGCTGCACCATTGTATACCACGCTCTCCCACAGCGGCAAATGATTCATGTGATGAAAACGAGAAAACAAAGATAGGGGCACCAATAGTGAAGTATGTATTCACAAATATATATATTGAAGTGATAATAAAATACACTCACATTTAGATGTTGTCAGGACTCTGTTATCAAAGTCAACTGACTGAGAAGGCATTTGGAGAATAAAGCCGTCTCCATTCGGATCTTTCCTCTTCTGGAACGAATCTGCAATCCTGAAATGGATGGAACAGGCGGACACTCATAAAATGTTTAAAATGTAATATTGTATAAAACAATAAAATAAAATAACAGACTATAAACGCTAACGCGTTTCATGGCTGGGAAGCCGCTTTTTCAAAGCTAAACAAGCCTTATCAAAATCAAGATACAAAAAAACATATGATCTAGCGCAAACAGAAGACTGATTCCAATATTGCGTTGGCTGTAGGTCTGTTTTACATATCTCCCCCTATGAGCCATATTTAATAAGCTATAGAGATGCAGTTCTGACATGAATCAAATGCACAGTGTGGGGGGGGATTAAAATTTCCTTTGATTTACAGAAAATGTGTCTTTTAATCCCTTGAAGCCTATATATATATATATATATATATATATATATATATATATATATATATATATATATATAAATAATGATGGAAGGATGGGGCAGCACCCGTGGGACTTTTTAATAAATTTATTAAGTTAACAAAGCAATGGTAATGGTCATATATATATAATATCGCAGGGTTTATCCTCCTGAGTAGTAAAATATGTGTACCCCCGCTGCTGAGAAGTATTTTAATTAAAATTATTGCAACTCAAACTTGTATTTTTTTTAGGTGAAATATCTCAATGGCCTGAAATGTTACAGTCTATCAACAGCACCGGTCAGTTGGATGGTGTAGAAACAGCACTCCTATAATATTTCAGGCCATTGAGATATTGCCCTTAAAAAAATACAAGTTTAAGTTGTAATAACTTTTGAATAAAACACCTCTCAGCAGTGGGAGTGTCCTTGTTTTACTCAGGAGGGTAAATCCTCCAATATATATATATATTTTAATCTTAAACCCTACAAAGTATATATATATATATATATATATAGAAAATCTTCTTAAAATCAGCACTCTAAGGACTGCTCAAATGGTGAAATAAGTAACTTTAAAGGGATAGTAATACTTCATTATTACTATCCCCCATGTTGTAGCCCTTAAAATTCTGAATTCAACGATACCAGCAGCATCTCTCATACCTTTTTTTGCCTTTCCCCTGACGTCAGCGTTTGTAGCTGAGAGAAGGGAAATCCGGTCCCGGGACTGGTGTCGGCTCTGCAGCAGTGCTGAGATCTTGTTAGAGAAACAGAAATCCTTCACTAAAATGGTCTTCCACGTGCGCTTGCAAACCAAGCACAAACCAAGTACACGTAGAAGACCATTTTAGTGAAGGATTTCTGTTTCTATAACGCAATCTCAGCACTGCTGCAGAGCCGCCGCTTGCTCACTGAGAGGATTCCTCTTCTCTCAGCTAGAACACTGATGTCAGGGGAAAGACAAAAGAGGGAACTTTGAAAGAGAATATGTCTCAAACAATAAAGGTTTGAGAGATGCCGCTGGTATCGTTGAATTCAGAATTTTAAGGGCTACAACATGGGGGATAGTAATAATAAAGTATTACTATCCCTTTAATTAAGATCTTAATTAAAGTTACTTATTTCACCATTTGAGCAGTCCTGAGAGTGCTGATTTTAAGAAGATTATTACATGGATTATCTGGCACACGGGCTGTAACGCCATGTGTTGAGAGTGTATCCTTTGCATCTATATATATATATATATATATATATTACATTTTAAGTGTTACTACCCCTTTTATTCACTTCTTTTCCGTCTTTCTTATGCCTCCCCCAGCTCCCTTACATAAAGGGATATCAAGACTTGCATTTTAATACATATATATATATATATATATATATATATATATATATATATATATAGTGGGGTTTATCCTCCCAAGTAAAACAAGGGTACCCCTACTTCTGAGAGGTTTTTTTCAAAAGTTATTGCAGCTCAAACTTGTATTATTTTAGGTGCCATATCACAATGGCCTGAAATGGTACAGTGGTGCAGTTTCTACACCATCCTACTAAGGTTTAAGGTCAATTGACCAGAGCACTCCATAGGATGGTGTAGCAACAGTGCTACCGTCCAATTTCAGGCCATAGAGATATTGCATCGCCCCAAAAAAATGTAACTTTGAGCTGGAGTAACTTTTGAATAAAACAGCTCTCAGTAGTTGAGGTATGTTTGTTTTGTGCAGGAGGGTAAATCCTACAATATCTATTTATTTTAAAATCTTAAGTGTTACTATCGCTTTAAAGCAGTAGTAATGTTTCACAAAAACAGCAGCTCCAATTAATCTTCATAGTATTTGGGTCATGGAGAGTGTTATTTCAATACTGTCATAGTTGTAGTACAAGAGTAATTGAATGATAAAGTATCCCCCTCCCGTCCCTTTTACCTAGTGTAAGACACCTCCCCTCAGATGTGGAATCTGGTCACTTGACCGGACAGATCACAACAAGGGACAATCTTCTTACTGTGATCATAAGGAAAACACTGCCCCCCCCTCCCAACAGGTTTTTCAGGTTTTCCCTTATGACCACTGAAGATTGTCCCTCTCTGCGATCCATCCGGACAGTCTTGCTGCTCTGAGGTGAGCAGTGTTATATCAGTAAAAGGGGAGGGAGGGGGATACTTTATCATTGAATTACTCTTGTACTACAACTCTGACAGAATTGAAATAACACTCTCCAAGGCCCAAATACTATTAAGATTAACTGGATTCTTTTATTGTGAAACATTACTATCCCTTTAACTTCTCTGTCCTGGCTCTCCTAATTTACTTCTTCCCCGGTCATTTTTACACCTCGTTCCCTTCTCTCTTTCTTCCCCGTGCCAGTTTTCTTACGTCCCTGCCCCCTAAATTACTTAATCTCAAGGGTAATATATGGAGGGTCATATACATTTATTGCACCCAGGCCCCCCACTCATTAGTTACTCCACTCAACAAATACACATTGTTGCCTATGACAGTATGGGCAAGATGTTCAAAAAGTCATCTTAATTAAAAAATTGTCAGATCATGAGTTTGGGGGGGGGGGGTAAAAGAATGATAATATTTTCAGAAATAAATCCGCCACGTTTGAAAATGTGCCATAAAGAACTAAAAATGACAGTGAGAAGATCTTTACGAATATTGCCCATTCTGATGTTAAAAAGTCTTTGATTTTGTCTTTGAAATGAAAATTTTCAAGAAACAAATACATTTATTGTCTTTAAAATGATACATTTTCAAAGCACTTTATTTTTTTACCAGTTTAATCTATAGACCTGCTTCTCACTCCTACTAACAGTACTTTAATTTGTTTTCTCCAAGTTCAGAAAATTTTTATTTTGGCTTGACAAAAAAATGACGTTAATCAGACCAAAAAGTTTTGGTTAAAAGAACTGTTTTTCTTGAAAATACCTTACAATATGACAGTAGAGCGGAGATTGTAGCCGTATTAGTCCAGTGATGTAGATGTAAAATAAACAAAATTAGTATCTTGTAATACCTTTTTTATTGGACTAACAGAATTTTGGATTGACAAGCTTTCGGGAGAACGTCCCTTTCTCAAGCCTAAAGCATTTCCGAGTAAAAGGACACAGAATTCACAGTGATACATGCAATTAAAAGTTTAGCTGTGTGTTGGGGTTAAAAAAACATGACTGCAGATAAGACAAGAGAATCTACACTCTTCTTGCAGAGGGTCGTAAATACCTTTTACAGTATGACGGTAGATTAAACCACGTCTCCTTTTAAAGGGATAGTAATGTTTCATAATAATTATAAAAGCAGTTCTAATTAATCATCATAGTATTTGAACTTTGGAGAGTGTTATATCAATTCTGTCAGAGTTGTAGTACAAGAGTAATTCAATGATAAAGTATCCCCCTCCTGCCCCTTTTACTAATGTAACACTGCTCATCTCAGAGCAGCAAGACTGTCCAGATGGATCACAGAGAGGGACAATCTTCAGTGATCATATGGAAAAACCTGAAAAACCTGTTAAGGCTGACAGGGCTTTCATTGTTCTCACAGTAAGAAGATTGTTCCCTGCTGTTATCTGTCTGTTCTTACAACCAAATTCCACATCTGAGAAGAGATGGCTTACACTAGGTAAATGGGTCAGAAGGGGAAACTTTGCTTGTGAATATCTCTCAAACCATAAAGGTTTGAGAGATAAGACTTATATCATTCTTCAAGTTTTTTTAATGCCTACAAAATAAAATAAAGATAAAACGAAGTATTACTATCCCTTTAAGACTGCTTTTTCCCTTTGGAGGAGATGGTGAAACTGGATGCAAAAAATTACAGTAACATATGTGAGAAATGACAGAGCATGGTATAATGACATTTTTATTCTGATTAAAGGCAATTTCAAGTGATAGTAATGCCTTAAAATAATAAGTAATATGTAGCTAAAGCAAAAAGAAAGAGATCAGTACAAGTCTCTCTGGTTTGAGAGATATAATGTTTTAAAGTTTTCAGCTGTAAAGCTGACATCAGGAGTTTCAAGCGGCTCTTCAACAGAACCGAGATACCGAAATCTAAAAAGAAATACTTAATTGGAACAGTCTACAAAGTGTGCCTGATTTGCAAGCACACTTTGTAGACCGTTCAAATGAAGTTTTTCTTTTTAGATTTTGGTATCTCAGCAATAAAATGAACAAAGAGAATGGAGACATTATTTATAAGGAAAGACTTTTTGAAATTTGGATTGTTTACTTTGGAGTTAAGGTGCCTATGAGGGAATATCACTACCTTTTGCAAATCTAAACAGGAAAAGGACAAAGAACCCTCTGGGGACCTCTCAATCAGCAGGACTCTACAGATTACAAAAGATCATCCACTGAGATTAGAGGGAAGTAGATATCACTATCAGCAAAGGAAGGGGGTCTTTACAGTAAGAACTGTAAAAATATGGAGAGTTGCAGTGTGCTCTTCAAACAGTTCCACCCCATGAGTGACATCACAAACCATGCACCTACTGAGTAATGGTATATGATGTGAGGTCTCCAGTGCATGGTGAAATATACTTAAAGGGATAGTAATACTTCGTTTTAACTTTATTTTATTTTGTAGGCATTAAAAAACATGAAGAATGATATAAGTCTTATCTCTCAAACCTTTATGGTTTGAGAGATATTCACAAGCAAAGTTTCCCCTCTCGCCCCTTTTACCTAGTGTAAGTCATCTCTTCTCAGATGTGGAATCCAGTCCACAGACCAGACAGATAACAGAAGGGGACAATCTTCTTCCTATGAAAACAATGAAAGCCCTGCCCCCCTTGACAAGTTTTTCAGCTTTTTCCCTTATCTTAATTGAAGATTGTCCCTCTCTGCAGTCTACCTGGGCACCTCCCTTCTGATCTGGCTGAACGGGGGGGGGATACTTTGCTTGTGAATATCTCTTAAACCATAAAGGTTTGAGAGATAAGACTTATATCATTCTTCATGTTTTTTAATGCCTACAAAATAAAATAAAGATAAAACGAAGTATTACTATCCCTTTAAAGGGATAGTAATGTTTCATAGTAAAAGCAGCTCTAATTAATCATCATAGTATTTGGACTTTGGAGAGTGTTATTTCAATTCTGTCAGAGTTGTAGTTCCAGAGTAATTCAATGACAAAGTATCCCCCTCCCTCCCCTTTTACTGATGTAACACTGCTCAGCCAGATCAGAAGGGAGGTGCCCAGGTAGACTGCAGAGAGGGACAATCTTCAATTAGGATAAGGGAAAAACCTGAAAAACTTGTCAAGGGGGGAAGGGCTTTCATTGTTCTCATAGGAAGAAGATTGTCCCCTGCTGTTATCTGTCTGGTCTATGGACTGGATTCCACATCTGAGAAGAGATGGCTTACACTAGGTAAAAGGGGCGGGAGTGGAAACTTTGCTTGTGAATATCTCTCAAACCATAAAGGTTTGAGAGATAAGACTTATATCATTCTTCGTGTTTTTTTAATGCCTACAAAATAAAGATAAAACAAAGTATTATTATCCCTTTAATCATGTGATGGCCTCACATACATCTAGTAGACATTGGTAAAATTGTTGCAATAACACTGACATCTATCCTCTGAACACAATGTGTGGAATAATGATATTTAATTGTGAAAGCTCTTCCAACAATATTGCTGCAACAGTTTCCCATGTGATCTAGGCATAATCCTGTGATGGTCTCAGTAAGACCCTTTCCATTACGAGCACTGTCATTTCAGTGATGGCTTGGTGTTTATGCTGCCCATGGTGAAGTTAATTTGCTGGGCTATAGTACATTTCACATTGGAGACTAGATCCTGGCATGAACGGTCTGAAGTCCACCAAGATTCATCTTTACTGCTCCCATGTTGGAACACAGTACATTTGCAGTAGGCCAGGGGCTGGATTCTATTGCAGGTGCTAATTTTATCTCTGCTTTTATCTCCAGGTCTCCCCATAGACTTCAACAGGAAAATCTATATATATAAAAGAAGACTTTGTGCCTGGCAAAACACACCCAGGGGCGGCAGTAAAAAGGATTACTGCTGCCATTGGGTGATTCTGTGGGAGTGTGATTTTTGGCCTGCCCCCACTATCCAGCCCGCCCACCACTATCTAAGGCTGAAAAAAAAATGGCTGCCACACACTCCTACACCACAGACACATGCACATGCCCTCCCACACACACACACTAGCAGACACATACACACATATACACACACGCACGCTGAGGATGATGGGAACAATGTTCAAGCTACAGCTGGAAGGCCATGGTCCAATCTGTATTATGCAGCTTCTTCATTCCCTGTCTTTGAGCCTACACAGCTCTGCTAATTACTACAAGTGAGCTGATTTCTAAACAATCAGCAGGAGGATACTGGCTTGCTGAGAAAGTGGAAACAACGGCAGAGAGGTGATCAGGCAGTGCAGAGCAAGGCTTCAGCTGAGCTGGTAAATGGCAGAGACATGGATGTGACTGTATTTATATATTGCACAAAGAGAGAGAAAGAGAGCAGGTTGTTTGTCAGTCTGTCTGTAAGCAGAGGTGCCAGTTCCTGCAATCATCTCCATGCTGTACATAGCTCACTGTATAGCATGTATGACAAACTATTTATATATGGTCTGGCATTGTATAGTATACAGTCTGTGTATAAGGACTGGCACTATACAGTATAGGAGGGACAGTCCCTGTTTGACACCCAAATCCCTCTGCTCCTCTATTTAGGAGATCACACGGTGTGGTGTATATACAGTAGGCTGACCAGACCTCACCTTTAACCGGGGACACATAGGAAATAAGCATATTTCAGGAGTGCACCAAAATCAAAGCAGCCCTGCAGTATGCATTTTTCATATGTGTCACTGGTTAAAGGTGAGGTCTGGTCAGCCTAATGTACAAGTGTATCAGATTGCTCCACATCAGTAAAACCCACGGTAATGTGGGTATAAACATCTGTATATATCTGTTAAATTAGTCTGTGTAAAAAAATACTTTCATCTTCTTCTAAATCATTCACTTACAGAAAGAGTAACTTAACCATTTCAGTGCCAGAGGAGATGCAATGCATTGCTTACCCCCTGGCACTCAAAGGGTTAAAAATTCTCTACAATGGTCTGGCACTGTATAGCAGTGGTTCTCAATCTGTGCCCTCAGTGGCTATTAACAGGCCAGGATTTTAGAATTTCCTTTTAAGAGCACAGGTGAGTTAATCAATATGACTGAGCCTCTGATCAACACACTTGTGTTCTAGCAGTGAAATTCCTAAGTCCTGGCCTGTTAGTGGCCACTGAGGGCATGGGCTGAGAACCTCTGCTGTATAGTATACAGTCTGCATGTGTCTGTGTATAAGGACTGGCACTATACAGTATAGGAGGGACAGTCCCTGTTTGACACCCAAATCCCTCTGCTCCTCTGTTTAGGAGATCACATTGTGTGGTGTATATACCAGTGTATCAGATTGCTCCATATCAATAAAACCCACAGTAATGTGGGAATAAACTTCTGTATATATCTGTTAAATTAGTCTGTGTAAAAAAAATACTTTCATCTTCTTCTAAATCATTCACTTACAGAAAGAGTAACTTAACCATTTCAATGCCAGAGGGGATGCAATGCATTGCTTACCCCCTGGCACTCAAAGGGTTAAAAATTCTCTAACATACACCACCAGCCACGCCCCCAGTAACACCACCGAAAACACAAGTGTCCCTCTTTGGCCATATGAAATGTTGGGAGGTATGTTTCTTACACTGCTCACACTGTATGTATTTATGTTCTGATTTGCAGCTGTGTGTCACTGTTTGTGTTGTCAGTGCATGTGTGTGTATATGTGTGTGTTGCATGTGTCTCTGTCTATCACTGTGTGTACCTTTCTGACACGTACACCCTACGCTATAATTCACTATCATAACATTTATTTAAAAAAAAAGAAACATTTCCTGCATAACATGACGGGCAACGCCGTCCCAAACTGCTAGTATTTGATAAAAAGGTAGGCAACATTTATCACCTGCAATAGAATCCAGCCCCAGATCTGTACAGAAACCTGTGGGGATGTGACAGAACTTTGACCTGAGCGATGTTGGATTGCCAGCAGTATTTGTCTACTGTTCATTTGAGCTGGCAATCATCCATGTCCCACTATGAGGCAATGTAACAAAGCAGCAGGGAATGCAAGCAGTATGCTGGGTTGTATAGCTAGGGGCATTAGAGTAGAGGGAGAGAGATGTGGTCACGCCACTCTACAGATCACTGGTTAGACCTAACCTAGAGTACTGTGTACAGTACTGGAGACCCCATCTCCAGAAGGATATAGATATTCTGGAGAGAGTTCAGAGAAGGGATGGTGACTGGTTTACAGGAAAAAAAATATCAACTAAATTATCTGAACATGCATTTATTTAATTCAGAGGCGCTCCCAACACCTCCTTGCGGGCAGCTTCATGATCTCACAAGACATCCAGAGGTAGCCAATGAGAACAGAGAGCTGTGACCAATGACAACAGAGAGCCTCTACCTCTGTTCTCATTGGCCACCTCGGGACGTCTTGTTACATCAGACGCAGCAGTGGGTCACGTGGGGCGGCCCCGGCGGCATACACGATTGAGCCAGCAGCCAGAACAAGGTAACAGCGCCTGCAACCTCGAGTTGAGGGCATATCCTAGGCGCACGCTCACAGGGAAATGTTACACAAATGGCAGTTGTGAGGCACCCGGATTTGTGGGCGTGACAATGGCACTGCAAGGCGCCCCTGAAAATCGGGCGCCCTAGGCACGTGCCTTGTCTGCCTATTCAGAAATCCGGGCCTGTCAATACAAGGATCTATGCTGTGAGCTATTCATTCCAAGGCCTGATCAGGTGACCAGGGGACACCCCTTGAGATTAGAGGAAAGGAAGTTTAAACTTCAGCAGAGGAAGGGGTTTTTTTATGGTAAGGTCTGTTAAATTGTGGAATTCCTTGCCCAAGCAGGTGGTTATGGCAGATACAATGGATACAATTAAGAGAGGATTAGATACATTTCTTTCAGAAGGGAACATACAGAGTTATACTGTTTATCAGAAGGCAGATCAGGAAGTTCTGATAAAGACTATCTTGGTAGCAGGAAAGCTATAAAATTCTGTTACTGGGGAATGAGGAGAAAAGGTAGATTAATTCTGGAACACACCAACTGCTCCATATAGAATAAATAAAGATTCAAATATTCCCTTTGATTTAATACAATGCATTGGAAACCTCACTAGCATTCAAGGGGTTAAAGTGGAATTATCATCCCACATAAAGCTCCCTCAATCATTAGTCATATAGTGATAAGCATATAAATAGTACTATTATCCAGCATAAGTCCAGCGTTTTTTAGAAATCCTACTTGATCTGAGACTGACGGACAGGCTTGTTGCTTTAGAGGCATCTGCACGCCTGCGCCATCAGTCACTTCCTGTTACCTTAAGGTACAATGCAGTGCCTCCTAGAGGAGACTGGGGTGAACAGCGCAGGTGCTCAGATGTCTCTAAGGCAAGATGTCTTCCCTGATGCCTGTCCGACAGTCTCAGATGAAGTAGGATTTCTTAATAACGCAGTACTTATGCTGAATAATAGTACTATTTCTTAGGTTATTGCTAGATGACTAATTATTGGGGGTGGGGCTTTATTTGGGGTGATACATCTGCTTTAAAAGCCTCATTTAAATCAATGGGAATATTCACTTGTTTCAAATCAGCCTCAGCAAAATCTAACTGTGAAAATTTTCACAATGAAGTCGCTAAAGAAAATGGCCCGCGTGAATGAGATGCAATAGTAATGGTAATGGCGAAATTGGGACGAGAAGTCTGCTAATAACGCGTTAGGTGGTCCAGGTCCCAGGTGGTTTGAAAACCTAGCAACACCCATGTCTGAAATGAAAGTAGAGCCTGATTGAGGAGCGGAGCAGTCATTATTGACCTCATTTGCAGGAGGATTGAGCCTTGATTACATTACATCTAGCACCTAAGTGATGAGACCGCATTGGATACAGCTGCAAGTCTGTTTGTAGAAGTAGAATACAGGAGCGACACATATCACAGCCAGTATGGGAGGGCAATGTTACTTTACTAACTGCCCTGACACCTCGGCCTAATGTAGGGGCAGATCCGATAATTAAAAGACGTTGGTGTGACCTGACACCTTGCTTTCTTCTCTCCCATTAATGTCAGGTTGGTTCCTTAGATAACATAGTTGCTCCTTACAGATGTTAGACAAATATTGACTTTGCACTGAAGAGTAGTCTTCAGGACACATAAAATGGCTTGTCATTGTCCTGCTAGATCTGTCGATTTGCTCAGAGACATTACACATCACATGTTACTGGAAGTCTGCCTCTTCCTGAACATAATAGGTTTGGTCTTGGGATATTTGCTCTAATTTATTAGCCTTTATGCTTCATTATAAACCTGAAGAGTTGGATTTGTTGTTTTTCCTATTTTTCAATGCTAGACACATCTCCAATACATTGGGAAGTAATGCGTTAGAGAAAAAGAGAAGAAACAAGCAATGATCTCAACAAAATGTACAATCACCCCACCATCCCCAATATTATTATCCTACTCACAAAAGTATCAGCTAAAGGACACTTATGTGGCCACCAGCAGCTATGTGTAGGGGAATATTTCGGCTGCTTCCCCCCAACAGAAGACTCCACATTCAGTCCAACACACAGTCACTGATGTAGTACCTCTACAACAATACAGCAGCTCTTCTTCAGGAAACATCAAACAGGGAACATGTATAGAAGAAAAATTAAAAAGAAGAAGAACGGTCGCCCCTTCTCTATTTTTCTTTTTCTTCTAATGACCGTACCTGGGGATTTTCAGAAATAGCTCATCCTATTTAAAAAACTTAACTTCAAAATGTTGAGCTTAGAAATCTGAATCAAACGATCCATGTCTCTCTTCTGTAACCTCTATAGTATTGTTTAGAAATCTGTAGTTTTATTTCTCCCCTCCCACCCCTTTTTACTACGTCACCTCTCTGTTTCTCCGAAATTAAATCTGGTCGTGGAACCATACGAGTTGTGCAGAGGGACAAAATACATCTGCCTCAGTGCTGTAGGCCATGCCTCTTCAGTGTAGTGTCATCACCACAAAGTCGATGCAATGCACTCCTCTTTTGATGGATCTTCTTGTGGTCACATGTCACCAATCACTGCCCAGAGCACTCTTGAAGTTAAAGAGATAGTAATGTTTCATAATAAAAGCAGCTCTAATTAATCATCATAGTATTTGGACTTTGGAGAATGTTATTTCAATTCTGTCAGAGTTGTAGTTCAAGAGTAATTCAATGACAAAGTATCCCCCTCCTGCCCCTTTTACTGATGTAACACTGCTCAGCCAGATCAGAAGGGAGGTGCCCAGGTAGATTGCAGAGAGGTACAATCTTCAATTAAGATAAGGGAAAAACCTCAAAAACGTGTCAAGGGGGCAGGGCTTTCATTGTTCTCATAGGAAGAAGATTGCTGTTATCTGTCTGGTCTGTGGACTGGATTCCACATCTGAGAAGAGATGGCTTACACTAGGTAAAAGGGGTGGGAGGGGAAACTTTGCTTGTGAATATCTCTCAAAACATAAAGGTTTGAGAGATAAGACTTATATCGTTCTTCATGTTTTTTTGTTAATGCCTACAAAATAAAATAAAGATAAAACAAAGTATTACTATCCCTTTAAGTGAAATTGAAGCAACAATATCCCTTTAACGTCATACTGGAAGTACATTACTGATCTAATCAATCTGCACACAGACTGGCAAACCCAGGGTACCAAGACTTCTATGTCATTTTCTTAAAGTAGCACTATTAATGTGATGGGGCATTGAACTGTTAACCCCTTGAGTTCCTGAATGGTGTACAAAATACTGCTCTAATGCTTTGCATAGCCTTCTGGCACTCAAAGGGTCACAGCAAGACACCTCTAGTATCAATCCCAGGCCAATTAATACTGTGTTACACACAGTAATTATACACCTGACTGCTGTATCATGAGCTCCTGCTTAGATAAGCCCCATGAAGGATACCTAGGCATGATTGCTGTATGAAGGTAAATTAGGAGCCAGTTATGCTTAGGGTACAGTTCCCTTTTATTATTATTTAGTTGTTTTAGGTAACAATTGACCACTCAGCCAATCAGGTCCGTGATACAGAGCGGATGACTTACCAGTGTGATGATGTTCCTGACTCATATAAACTAACAGATGTGCTTGTGAGCGTCTACTCAGAGATTACGTCTTCCTGAACTCAGAAAGCATACTTGATATTTCAAACAATAGTTTACGACATATTTAGGCTTATTTTATATTTTATGCAAATAAACTAGTACTAGATAGCAAGGATAGGCCGTTTTTATGGGGAGCAGTATGAAATATTAGTAACTGGGTGGCAAGGAGTGGCAGTTGTGAAGGAGAGCAGTGAAGAATTTTAGCATCTTGGTTTCAGGGAGTGGCAGTTGGGGAGGAGAGCAGTGTGGAATGTTAGTGTCTTGGTGGCAGGGAGTGGCAGTTGGGGAGGAGAGCAGTGTGGAATGTTAGTATCTTGGTGGCAGGGAGTGGCAGTTGGGGAGGAGAGCAGTGTGGAATGTTAGTATCTTGGTGGCAGGGAGTGGCAGTTGGGGAGGAGAGCAGTGTGGAATGTTAGTGTCTTGGTGGCAGGGAGTGGCAGTTGGGGAGGAGAGCAGTGTGGAATGTTAGTATCTTGGTGGCAGGGAGTGGCAGTTGGGGAGGAGAGCAGTGTGGAATGTTAGTGTCTTGGTGGCAGGGAGTGACATTTGGGGAGGAGAGCAGTGTGGAATGTTAGTGTCTTGGTGGCAGGGAGTGGCAGTTGGGGAGGAGAGCAGTATGGAATGTTAGTGTCTTGGTGGGAAGAAGTGGCAGTTGGGGAGGAGAGCAGTGTGGAATGTTAGTGTCTTGGTGGGAAGAAGTGGCAGTTGAGGAGGAGAGCAGTGTGGAATGTTAGTATCTTGGTGGCACGGAGTGATTCTGGGCAAAGTAACTGTCCCTAATGATCAGTTGCAAATTCCCAAAACTGCCTTTGATTTAAGTGGTATTTTAACCCCTTGAATAGTAGCCACATCTCCAAAGCATTGTGAAACATTGAATTGGAGACTTTGCTAGCATTCAGTGGGATAAAACCCCATTACATTTTTGGGACATTTTTAGTTTTTACCTTTGGTGCATTTGGTTTGTTCCATAATTACTCCATTTTTTTTAACATTGCACCCAAGCGTAGGTGACGCAATATCACTTTAAATGCAGGACGTAGCTCTGCAGGACAGCACAGGAATCAGAGCAACTCTGCATTGTGAGGTTTTTCTTAACCCTTCGAGTGCCAGAGAGGTATCCAATGCTTGGTGCTCAGAGAGTTAAGCATTGTGCATGTAAGGGCACAGATCATTTTTAAACATTTAATTTTAGCCAAACCACGAATTAAAAAAAAAAAAAAAATCCACAATTATTCATGCTAGTTGCTCTATTTAGTAACTTATTAGCTTACATAGGGATTATATTTCCCCTTTAAGTTAACCACTGAGCATCTGATTAAAGAGATAGTAACACTTATTATGTAAAAATACATAAAATTGGGTTTATCTTACTGAGTAAAACAAGGGTACTCCCACTGCTAAGAGGTGTTTCATTCAAAAGTTATTCCTGCTCAAACTTGAATTTTTAGTTGCAGTATATCAGTGGCCTCAAATGTTACAGCGGCTCTGCTGCTACACCATCCTATGGTCAATTGACCATAAACAGCACCACTATTACATTTCAGGTCATTGAGATACTGCACCTAAAACACTCACATTTAAAGGGATAGTAATACTTAAGTATTACTAATCCCTATAGCAAAGTACTACTTAGAAAAAAGTATTGCCCCCAGTGTCATCTCTCAAACCTTTATAGTTTGAGAGATAATCGCTTCTAAAGTTTATGCCCTTTTAAGTACTGTGAGTGCTTGGAACGTTCTATTTTTTGTTTAAACTACAGCAAAACCAGTGCACCCAGGCCAGTTGTGAAGCATTCAAGTGAGAGTGCTTCCTGTATATATATATATATATATATCAGGGCTCAAAATTTCCACTCGCCACTAGCCAATGGCGAGTGAAAATTCAGCCCTGGCGAGTAGAAATTCAGCCCTGGTGGGTATGGTTTGGCTTGCAGTGGAGAGTAACTTTTCAGGTCTGGCTAGTAGCAAAGGACTTCACATTTTAAGCCCTGTATATATATATATATATATATATATATATATATATATATATATATATACTAGCAGTTTGGGACGGCGTTGCCCGTCATGTTATGCAGGAAATGTTTCTTTTTTTTAAAATAAATGTTATGATAGTGAATTATAGCGTAGGGTGTACGTGTCAGAAAGGTACACACAGTGATAGACAGAGACACTTGCAACACACACATATACACACACATGCACTGACAACACAAACAGTGACACACAGCTGCAAATCAGAACATAAATACATACAGTGTGAGCAGTGTAAGAAACATACCTCCCAACATTTCATATGGCCAAAGAGGGACACTTGTGTTTTCGGTGGTGTTACTGGGGGCGTGGCTGGTGGTGTATGTTAGAGAATTTTTAACCCTTTGAGTGCCAGGGGGTAAGCAATGCATTGCATCCCCTCTGGCATTGAAATGGTTAAGTTACTCTTTCTGTAAGTGAATGATTTAGAAGAAGATGAAAGTATTTTTTTTACACAGACTAATTTAACAGATATATACAGAAGTTTATTCCCACATTACTGTGGGTTTTATTGATATGGAGCAATCTGATACACTGGTATATACACCACACAATGTGATCTCCTAAACAGAGGAGCAGAGGGATTTGGGTGTCAAACAGGGACTGTCCCTCCTATACTGTATAGTGCCAGTCCTTATACACAGACACATGCAGACTGTATACTATACAGCAGAGGTTCTCAGCCCATGCCCTCAGTGGCCACTAACAGGCCAGGACTTAGGAATTTCACTGCTAGAACACAAGTGTGTTGATCAGAGGCTCAGTCATATTGATTAACTCACCTGTGCTCTTAAAAGGAAATTCTAAAATCCTGGCCTGTTAATAGCCACTGAGGGCACAGATTGAGAACCACTGCTATACAGTGCCAGACCATTGTAGAGAATTTTTAACCCTTTGAGTGCCAGGGGGTAAGCAATGCATTGCATCTCCTCTGGCACTGAAATGGTTAAGTTACTCTTTCTGTAAGTGAATGATTTAGAAGAAGATGAAAGTATTTTTTTACACAGACTAATTTAACAGATATATACAGATGTTTATACCCACATTACCGTGGGTTTTACTGATGTGGAGCAATCTGATACACTTGTACATTAGGCTGACCAGACCTCACCTTTAACCAGTGACACATATGAAAAATGCATACTGCAGGGCTGCTTTGATTTTGGTGCACTCCTGAAATATGCTTATTTCCTATGTGTCCCCGGTTAAAGGTGAGGTCTGGTCAGCCTACTGTATATACACCACACCGTGTGATCTCCTAAATAGAGGAGCAGAGGGATTTGGGTGTCAAACAGGGACTGTCCCTCCTATACTGTATAGTGCCAGTCCTTATACACAGACTGTATACTATACAATGCCAGACCATATATAAATAGTTTGTCATACATGCTATACAGTGAGCTATGTACAGCATGGAGATGATTGCAGGAACTGGCACCTCTGCTTACAGACAGACTGACAAACAACCTGCTCTCTTTCTCTCTCTTTGTGCAATATATAAATACAGTCACATCCATGTCTCTGCCATTTACCAGCTCAGCTGAAGCCTTGCTCTGCACTGCCTGATCACCTCTCTGCCGTTGTTTCCACTTTCTCAGCAAGCCAGTATCCTCCTGCTGATTGTTTAGAAATCAGCTCACTTGTAGTAATTAGCAGAGCTGTGTAGGCTCAAAGACAGGGAATGAAGAAGCTGCATAATACAGATTGGACCATGGCCTTCCAGCTGTAGCTTGAACATTGTTCCCATCATCCTCAGCGTGCGTGTGTGTATATGTGTGTATGTGTCTGCTAGTGTGTGTGTGTGGGAGGGCATGTGCATGTGTCTGTGGTGTAGGAGTGTGTGGCAGCCATTTTTTTTTCAGCCTTAGATAGTGGTGGGCGGGCTGGATAGTGGGGGCAGGCCAAAAATCACACTCCCACAGAATCACCCAATGGCAGCAGTAATCCTTTTTACTGCCGCCCCTGGGTGTGTTTTGCCAGGCACAAAGTCTTCTTTTATATATATAGACATATACGCACACACATACATATAACTAGCAATATTGGCATGGCGTTGCCCATGAGGGTAATAATTACTGCTTTCATAACTGGCTTGTTGAATTATCCGTGCTTAGCCTTTTCAGCTCCAAAAAGGTGTGCAACGCATTGCAATGCACTGTATTACACAACTATACATCAGTGTGTGTTTTTGTGTGCGACTGTGTGTGTGTGTGCAAGCAACAGCGTGTGAGAGCAAGTTTGCATGTGTGAGTGCCAGTTGGTGTGAATGTGTGTGATCGGGAGAGTGTGAGCTTGTGTGTTCTGTGTGTATTGCGTGTAGTGTTTTGCGTAGAGTACACTGCATATAGCATATTGCCTAATAGCATTGTGCGTATTGCGTTTTATGCACACCATTTCGCCACTGCATATAGCGTATAGTATATTGCTTTTTGCCTACTGAGTATAGTGGTTTTCCTATTGTATATAGCGTTTGGTGTATAGCGTTTTGCTATAGTGTTTGGCGTATTGCTTATAGCGTTTGATGGATTGTGTATAGCATTTGGTGAATTGCATATAGTGTTTGGCGTATAGCACTTGGAATATACCACTTGAGGAATTGCATATTGCGCTTGGGGTATTGCATTTGGCCTGTTGCGTATAGTGTTTGGCGGGCTGAATATAGCTTTTGGCATATAGCATTTAGCGAACTGCGTATAGCATTTGGCGTATAGAGTTAGGCATATTGTGTTTGGTGTATTGAGTATGGTGTCTAGCATTGAACATACTGAGAATAGGGTTTGGTGAATTGCTTTTGGTATATAGCTTATTGCATTTGCCATATAGTTTTTGGCATATACCGTTTGAGGAACTGCATATAGCGTTTGGCATATTGCATTCGGCGAGCTCCGTACAGCATTTGGCAAGCTGCGTTTAGAGTTTGGATGCTGGCTTTTGGTGTATTGCATACAGCGTTTGGCGTATATCGCTTTGCATATAGCATTTGGCGTCTGGACTTTTTCATTTGGTGTATGGTGTTTAGCTAATTAAACATTAGTTCAGGGAGCCATTCAAGAGAAAACTGATTCAATGTGGCCATTGACATTTTATGCCCAGATTA
Organism: Rhinophrynus dorsalis; assembly: GCA_037306005.1. Lineage (NCBI taxonomy): Eukaryota > Metazoa > Chordata > Amphibia > Anura > Rhinophrynidae > Rhinophrynus > Rhinophrynus dorsalis. The sequence continues at coordinate 15,094,937 of CM074718.1, forward strand.
GGTCAAGGATTTATTATTACAGGGATAATAATGTCAATGTATAAAGTTATATTGAATGTTCATTGTAATTTTATATAATGCACACTACCGTTTGAAATGTCCTTATCTTTGTATTGTGCTTGTAATTCGAGTTGAAAGTTTTTCCTTTCTGCCCCTTTTCACTATGTTAGTCAAACTTTCAACTTGAATTACAAGCACAATACAAAGATAAGGACATTTCAAAGGGTAGTATGCATTATATAAAATTACAGTGAACAATCCAAAATAACTTTATACATTGACATTATTATCCCTGTAATAATAAATCATTGATCTAATCTGGGCATAAATTTTAATGGCTACATTGAATCAGCTTTCTCTTGAATGTCTCCCCGAACTAATGTTTAATTAGCACTGGATTTCATAGGATCGGAGGTAGACATGATTCTTTGTTGCAGAGCACAATGACCCCCCCAATCTCATCCCACTGAAGGCTTTGTAACAAGTCCAGCGGGGTGGGGTATGGGATCCAAGACTCCTGCAAACAGAATCATGCGGGCTTCCACAGACATGCTCTCCCAGGCTCAAACAAGCACTGTATGTAGCTCCTCCTGGAACGGCACAGACACAAGCAAAGAGCACAGGAGTCACCCAGAGGTCAAATCCCCAAGCAGCAGAGCTGAATACAGTAATAATACAGCCCCATAGACAGGCCCAGATTTGTCAATAGGAAGACAAGGCACTTGCCTACGGTCCTGTGACTTCGTCATGTCAGGACTCACATAATCAAATACAGACGTGCAAGCTACACCAAAGTGCGCGGCCTGCAGCTGTGCACTTTGGTGTAGCTTGCGCGGCTGCATAAAACTCACAAGAACCAGTCTAAGCCTTTAGATTTGGCTGAGTGTAGGAGGTGGGAGCATGTTTCAGCAGAGGTGCAATACAGAGAGACAGCAGGTCACAAGTTACTGGTGGGCGGAGCGGAGACATGTATTGTCAGGTGGTGACATACATTTTCTTAATATCATTTATTCCAATTGTGATTTTTTGTCCCAAGAAAGGGGAAATTGCACTCCTGAAAATACACCAGATGGTCTAATAGTAGATGTTACCAAAGCATGGAGAAAATAGCTTGTTTTTACTAAAAAAATCATCTTTATTGGGTACTAATTAAAAAATTATAACTTTTAATGCAAAACTTTCGAAAGTGCACAGCACCTATATGAATCCTATATGAATCCTTTTTCTAAGTGCTGTGAATGTAAAAACAGGAATTAGTTCTCATTATCTGTATCACAATTTACTCAGCTGCTGTCTGAGGGGCACCTACCTTGGTATAGTAATATGTTAAGCAAATTACTAATCACTTATTACTGTGGCATAATTCCCCCTTTAAAGGGATAGTAATGTTTCATAATAAAAGTAGCTCTAATTAATCGTCATAGTATTTGGAATTTGGAGAGTGTTATTTCAATTCTGTCCGAATTGTAGTACAATAGTAATTCAATGACAAAGTATCCCCCTCCCGTCCCCTTTTACTAATGTAACACTGCTCAGCCAGATCAGAAGGGAGGTGCCCAGGTAGACTGCAGAGAGGGACAATCTTCAATTAAGATAAGGGAAAAACCTGAAAAACTTGTCAAGGGGGGCAGGGCTTTCATTGTTCTCACAGGAAGAAGACTGCCCCCTGCTTTTATCTGTCTGGTCTATGGACTGGATTCCACATCTGAGAAGAGATGGCTTACACTAGGTAAAAGGGGCAGGAGGGGAAACTTGGCATGTGAATATCTCTTAAACCATAAAGGTTTGAGAGATAAGACATATCATTCTTCATGTTTTTTTAATGCCTACAAAATAAAATAAAGTTAAAATGAAGTATTACTATCCCTTTAATACAATGTTACAGCTCTGGAGCAGGGATGAGAAACGTACACTGTTGCTGGACTACAGAAGGAAGAGGAGTGAAAGAAAGGGCGAGCGTTGTCCAGCAGTCCTGCCTACACTGGAGAACTCCCCTACTATACTCATATGAGCTATCCAAACATGAACCTGTTAATTAATGGAGCAGTAAAAAAATTTTACGAAAAAATATATATTGTAGGAATTTTCCTGTTGAGTAAAATAAGAGTACTCCCATTGCCAACAGATTCATAAACTCAGTACATTCACTTCCTGATTATTTGAACTATTATAACTTTTGATTAAAACAACTGACAGCAGTGGGACTGTCCCTGGTTTTTCAGCAGGAAAAAAAAACTCTATAACATATAGGTTTTCCTTAAAAAAGTCTACTGCTCCTTTAACATCTGAAGGTGAGACTGCATTTTTTTTTAAATTTCCATATGTGCGTTTTCCTGTACATCTGATTGGTTAAAACTGTAAACATGCAACAAAACACAGAACTGTACCTTAAGGATATGAGTCTCTTAATATGCTGTCCTCCTGACTGTAGTCACTTATTTCCGTAATATTTTTGCCTATTTAATTCTCTGATGAAATGGCTGTGTGCCGAGAAACACGTCGAGCAGGCACTAGTGCTTCATTTTATAAGTACTTGATTTTATATTCGAAAGCATTTCCTCTTTATTGGGAGATAAAGATTTTTTTCTGATTGTACTTTCTGAATCTTCAGTCTATCATTTTGATTTTGGGCTATTTTGATACACCACAGTCTATGGTAAGAGATTGGTAGAGTGAAAATGATACCTTTATTAGCTCTAGGATGCAAGCTTTAGATCTCTTCTCCAGATATATTTAGCCAATATTTAATTAGCCAATAAAGGTACCTATTTTACTCTATCAAACTCTTGTTTTCTACAGCTAACATAGTAACATAGTAATTTAGGTTGAAAAAAAGACTTGCATCCATCTAGTTCAACCCTTTTCCTATTCCTGTTTACCATTGTTGATCCAAAAGAAGGCAAAAAAACACCCTCAATATAGCAATTTCAAATTCTGCCTTGAATGGGGGGGGGGGAATTCCCTCTTGACTCCAAATGTCAATCACATTTCTCCCTGGATCAACAAGCCCTAAGTAAATATTAATCCCAATACTAACGTACATAGCCCTCTATGTTATGCTCTTTTAAATAAGTATCCAGGCCCCTTTTTAAAGGCATCTAATGTATTCGATCGCACCACCTCGTCAGGCAGTGAATTCCATGGAAGTCTCCAAGAGTGTTGGTTTGGTAAGTAAAGCTCTAATTATGAGTGTACTTTTATGTTAATTTCTCTTCATACAAATGCCATTTTTGTTTTGTACTTGTACGGTGGTTCTTGGTAAAGAGGAGGCAGTGGAAATTGGAAGTATCAATATTGGGGCAATGTAATAACCTCCACCTGCACTGAGGCCTCACTATAATAGCAGTCTATAGTTTGTTTTGGCCTCATCCTTTGAGAAAGTGGTGGTTCTCGCTGCAAAACACGTCAGATACTTTTTTGACCATAACATTATTGTATTTTATTCATATTTTATTGTGTATTTTTAATAAAATTCCTCCTATTTTCAACATTGGAGCCATTCGTTGTATTAATAGTTTCTCTGTGCTGGAGTTCCGGTGTTCTTTTATGCTTATTTACAGTATTTGACTCTCTCACACTATATGGCGCCCTCTGCTTTTGTTCGATGCACTGTAATAGAGATGATGTGAAATGCGAGGGTTCATGTATATATGCATTTCATGGGAATTCCTTTTACCAATTTACACTATCGGTAACCCCTGTTTTTTTTGCTTTTGTTTAATGATTTCTATTTACTGTTTTAATTTGGATTTGATCTATTTGTTTTTAATTATTATTTAGTTTTTATTTGGAGAATAGCAGTACATTACAAAATTCAATTACACAGATAACAAGGCTGCATACGTTTTGTATCAATATACACAGGAAGAACAATGTTCAAAACTGCAGGGAGAGTCCTCGATTGGTCAGTGTATCCATACAGTCCTGACTGTACTAGGCAGGTCGAAGACCGCCTTTCCAATTTTTGTTATATTCTGGTACTATGGGGGGGAGGGAGGTGTGGTTGTAGGGACTGATAGGGACCAGAGGGGCCAAACAGGAGGGGTGGGAGAGAAAGGAGAAGGAGAGAAAAAAAAGAAGATAAGATGAGAGTAGAGAAGGAGAGAAGACATAGGAAAGCCACGTCCAAGTCCTAGGTATATGATCAGTAACATAATCCACGTTGTCGTGCAACAATAATTGCCATCGATCTTGGAGTAACAGGTAATCTATGTTTTAGGGATCTGTGTTCAAAGGAAAAATGGGGTTATTCTTGATGCATTTGGTTTAACCTTTCGCGTGCCAGAGGGGTGCAAAACGCATTTGACGCAACCTCTGGCGCTCAATAGCTTCAATTAATTCTCGTCAATATTTAATATTACCCCTCTGGCGCAAGTTATTTTGTTACAGAATTGCTCCACTTTGTCTTTATGGATACAGCCTATCGAACATGACCACGGCAAGTCCAAAAGCACTCGCACCTATGTGTTCCCTCACCGCTGAACAGAAGTGTTTTCATCTTAATCAAAGATTTAATTGCTCAATTAATTGGTTTGACGTCAAAGGAATCAATTGATTATGTAATGCAGGAATGTAAGGCCTAATTAGGCCACCGATTGAATGTCTAGTGATAGGGGGGTTAAGAGATTGTGATGTAAATAGAGTAATAAAGGTTGGAGATGAGGAGCTGGGCTGCTTTGGATTGGTAATGAGGTTTGTGTTGAACATCACAAGGATGATTCCATTTCCTGGAACCTCTGCTCTGCTGTCCAGCTCTGCTGTTGGGGATTCGACCTCTGGGTGACTCCTGTGATCTTTGCTTATGTCTGCGCCATTCCTGGTGGGGTTATATACGGTGCTTGTTTGAGCTTGGGATAATCATATTAACCTTGGGGGCATCATTAAGGCTTCCTTTACATGGCTGACTGCAACACACGACATGTTGCACTGGATCTGTCTCCCTTTGTACCTTGCTAGACTATGTTGACTTTTACACAGGTGAATATTACATCTTTGATTGCAGCAAACTCCAGCATGCAACAACTTTACTGCGATCACTCAGGAACATTAAAGTAAAGTATGTACAGAGGGCTATGGGGCTGTATTATTACTATATTCCCTCAGGGACACAGTAAAGTTACAGTAAGGAAGGTCTGTACAGAGGCCTATGGGGCTGTATTATTACTGTCTTCCCTCTGGAACCCAGTAAAGTTACAGTAAGGTCTGTGCAGAGGCCTATGGGGCTGTATTATTACTGTATTACCTCAGGAACACAGTAAAGTTACAGTAAGGTCTGTACAGAGGTCTATGGGACTGTATTATTACTGTATTCCCTCAGGAACACAGTAAAGTTACAGTAAGGTCTGTACAGAGGCCTATGGGGCTGTATTATTACTGTCTTCCCTCTGGAACCCAGTAAACTTACAGTAAGGTCTGTGCAGTGGCCTATGGGGCTGTATTATTACTGTATTCCCTCAGGAACACAGTAAAGTTACAGTAAGGTCTGTACAGAGGTCTATGGGACTGTATTATTACTGTATTCCCTCAGGAACACAGTAAAGTTACAGTAAGGTCTGTACAGAGGCCTATGGGGCTGTATTATTACTGTCTTCCCTCTGGAACCCAGTAAACTTACAGTAAGGTCTGTGCAGAGGCCTATGGGGCTGTATTATTACTGTATTCCCTCAGGAACACAGTAAACTTACAGTAAGGTCTGTGCAGAGGCCTATGGGGCTGTATTATTACTGTACTCCCTCAGGAACACAGTAAACTTACAGTAAGGTCTGTGCAGAGGCCTATGGGGCTGTATTATTACTGTACTCCCTCAGGAACACAGTAAACTTACAGTAAGGAAGGTCTGTACAGAGGCCTATGGGGCTGTATTATTACTGTATTCCCTCAGGAACACAGTAATGTTACAGTAAGGTCTGTACAGAGGCCTATGTGGCTGTATTATTAATGTATTCCCTCAGGAACACAGTAAAGTTACAGTAAGGTCTGTACAGTGGTCTATGGGGCTGTATTATTACTGTATTCCCTCAGCAACACAGTAAAGTTACAGTAAGGTCTGTACAGAGGTCTATGAGACTGTATTATTACTGTATTCCCTCAGGAACACAGTAAAGTTACAGTAAGGTCTGCACACTTCTCATTTTCCCTCCAATATCTCGACCAAAACCCAGTTTCACCACTACAATTGATGAAATTGACATTTATCTGGTCAGACCAGCACGCTGCCTTGGGGCCATATTTGAGTCTTCCCTTTCCTTCTCCCATCACATTAACTTTTTGGCTAGAACTTGTCACTTCTTCCTCAGCAACATTGCTAAAATCTGCCTGTTCCTGTCCCAAGAAACTACTAAAACTCTTGTGTATGCCCTAATTCTGCCCCGCTTAGATTATTGCAATGTCCTACTAACTGGCCTCCTGACTTTCCATCTTTCCCTTATACAATCTGTCTTTGGATTGGTAATGAGGTTTGTACTGAACATTACAAAGATGATTCCATTTCCTGGAACTTCTGCTCTACTGTCCATCTCTGCTGTTGGGGACTCGACCTCTGGGTGGCTTATGTGCTCTTTGCTTATGTTGCCATTCCTGGTGAGGCTATATACAGTTTTTGTTTGAACTTGGGATAATCATATTAACCTTAGGGGCATCATTAAGGCTCCCTTTACATGGCTGACCACGACACACGACAATGTTGCGTTGGATACATCACCCTGTGTAAATGTATCTTGCTAGACTATGGTGAGTTTTACACAGGTGAATATTAAACCTGGTGATTGCATCAAACTCTAACATGCAACAACTTTACTGTGATCACTCAGGAACACAGGAACGTTAGAGTAAAGTCTGTACAGGGGCCTATGATGCTGAATTATTACTGGATTCCCTCAGGAACGCCATAAGGTTACAGTAAGGTCTGTACAGAGGTCTATGGGCAGGACCGGATTTATATCTCAGGCTCCCCTAGGCACAACACCCTCCGGCACCCCTAGCCCCGCCTTTGCCACACCCATAACCACGCCCCTTCATTAGCCACACCCACCTGCGGTCACACCCATTTTTAGATTTAGGGGGGAAAATCCTTTTGGTGGGATTGTCTAAACTTGTAGTGAAAATATGATTTTGATTTATGTATTTTGAAATGTTAAATTAACATCCTATATAATAATTTCCTAAATCGTGTGTAACGCCGCGTCATGCGCAGTAGACACTGCTGCGCGTGCTGCAGTCATGCGCAGTAGAGACTGCCCGTGCCGCGGCTGATACAGAGCGGGGCGCTCTGAAGGAGTGTCCTGCTCTGTATCGGTCGTGGCGCGGGCAGTCTCTACTGATCATGACTGCACCGCAACCAGCTGCCAGTGGCACTATGGCATGTGTTACAGTATAAATAAATTAAAATCCTATTTCCATACCAATGCAGGTTAAGGATATCCCACAGAAAGGAATTTTTTTTCTGCATGAAGATAGGATGATTTGTCCATTATATTCACTAGAGGTAACTGACAGAGGAGATACAGTATACACACACTACATTGCACTGCAGGTGAGTGTACATATGTCACATATAGACTTGTGCGAATTCATTCAGAGACATTCGGATTTCGTTGAAAATGGGGTCATTCAGAGACATTCGGCCAATCCGAAACTCAAGGGTCATTCGGAAAAAATGATCCGACTCCGAACAGCCCAGGGCCGAAATTCGTCGAAACTTTCGGAAGTTTCGGCAATCGACACATTTCCAAAAGTTTTGACTACTTTTGACCAGGACTTTTTTGTACTTCCTGTGCGTGCTCAATTACTTTCCCTCCATAGTTTTCCCTCCATGTCTCTAATCCAATTCCATTCTCCGTTTCATGCACTACTTCCCTTTTTTGTCTGTATTCGAATAGCCTTCTTCGTTTCATGATGGGGGTTGGACTAATGACACAGTCACACAGACAGACAGCCTGCATTTCCTCATTGGGTTGTTGGAGCTCAGAGAGAGAAGAGATTAGAGAGTGTACAGTTGTTGTGTAGGCAGGCAGGTAGCATTAGGCTAGGCATAGGTAGGCAGCCAGCATTAGTTCCAGTTATTGCCACTGCAAGAGCGAGTAATATTTGTTCCTGTGCAAAATATAAAAAAATATTAGGTATTTGTTCGAATACAGGGCCGGCCCTTACATGGGTCCCAGTGGGTCCATGGACCCAGGCGGCACTTTGACAGGGGCGGCAATTTGCCGTCCCATAGCATGTTTATTTTGTGCGCTTACGCCAGTTCTGTGTTGCAGGGTGTCCCATCAGTGTGACTGTCAGCAGCCGGGCAGCCCTATGCTCACTCAGTGGTGATGCCTGTTGGCTGCCACAGTGACGTGAATTATGTGATAGTCAAACATTATGCCTATTTTGTATTCTTTATCGCCCACCTAAAGTCAAGACTTGAGTAAATAGGTCTACTGTCCCAGATTTGCTAAAGAGGTTTTACAAATACAGGAGGGTGCCCGAAATGAGTCTAAACATTTGGGATCCCTAGTATGAGTGCACGACAGTGCATGATGTGTCCTGAATAGGATTGCTGTGAGGTGTCTCCACCCGGAAGGTGCTGGCCGGGCTGAGCTTCAACATTGTGACAAGTGGCCAACTAAGAGCACAGTGCCAGACTTAATCTGCAGCCATAGCATCACCCCCTCCTACTCTCCGGGTCCCGCTGACTGGCAATAACAGGTGAGTCACTAAGAGATCTGAAGCCTTTCCGGAAGTCCTTTCACTTGGAAAGGGGCTAGGTATTACTTGGGGGAGTTGCCTCATTTGTAAATAATTTCTAGGTGGGAGATGAATGTGTATCACTTATGTGTTTCCTAACAGTAGTTAGAATACAACTCCCATCATCCCCTGATTATGACGTTGGGAAATGCCCAGCAATTACCGTAGAGCCCTGTAGTGCACACTCACGGAAAACAGTGATATTGCTATACTAAGACAATGCTGTATAGATGTCAAGCATTTTTTTTTATTTCTCTCCTGTGTTGCAATTTTTCTTTTTAACACATTACATCTATCACATTACAATCATTGATGATTATTCTTGATGTAGTATGAAACACTACAATGTATATACACATAGACTTATCTGATATGAGGGGAAATCAGGATAGGAAAACGAGAGAGAGGAATTTGGGTACTAAAGAGGGACAGTAGGGTAGGAGGCTGGTACCAGAAAATGAAACCTTAATCTTTATCCATGTACTAACATAGAATGTGACATGCAGTTTGTCCATGTTCGAGTCGACCACTTATGTTGAGTAGGATGTGACAGGCATGGGTTTTCGATGTTCGAGCATATGCTAAACTGAATGATAGGCATGGGTTTTCGATGTTCGAGCATATGCTATATTGAAGGACAGCCATGGGGTTTCGATGTTCGAACATGCTAAATTGAATGACAGGCATGGGTTCTCGATGTTCGACGTTTGCATTGTGACTGGCATCCCATGCTGGAGTAGAGTGACATGCACAGACTGGCAATGTAGGACAATGTCCGTTTTTGGGATGGATCTTTTTCTAAATGCACACCCTGTCTGCAAAGAATGATAGCAGCGTGCACGGAGGCGCACTGCTATAATTTAACCCATGTTAAATTTGGCCGAATAATTCGGAATGGATCAGAATTTCGTTCGAATCGAATAGGCCCGGTCCGAAATTAGGATCATCCGAATTAGAAAAAAAAAAATTTGTCCGAATTCAAATTTTACCGAAAATTTTGCCCGTGCACAAGTCTAGTCACATACACCAAATTAAACTGCAGGACAAAAGATTATACACAGAGGACACATACACCAACACCTCATTATACTGTCAGTAATTGAACAGAGCAGAGGGCACATATACCGCAATGCACAACAGAGGAATTGTACAGAGGGAACATATGCCGGTAATGCCACATTACAGTACATTTTGATTATACAGACAACACACACCATACACTGCAGGAAGATTGTATAGTGGACACACATACACCACATGAAAAAATACAGGTGATTGTATCGAGGAATTAAATATGAATGGTATCATCATGGTCCATGAGGATGATACCATTCATATTCAATTCCTCTACAAAATCACCTGTATTGTCATGAGGTGTATGTATCCACTATACAGGCTTCCTGCAGTGTATGGTGTGTGTTGTCTGTACCATCAACATGCACTGTAATGTGGTATTACTGACATATGTTCCCTCCGACTCTGTACAATCACACCCATGAATATCAGTGTTATCACATGTAAACATACATTTTCTATCACGTATAATATGTAAAGAAAAATAAACTTTCACTTTGCACCAACTCCTTTATCCTTTTTTAATGCTATTAAAATTAGTAATTGATGCACATTATAGTCTCTGAAACTAAATACTAATTACATTTCCTGATGTTTATTTCATACTCTGGGTTCATAAAGCCTTAGAACAAGGATTTCCAAACAGAGGCCAAAAGCCATTTGCAGCCCTTTGTCATGGTCAATCCAGCCCTTAATGTAAATTCTAGTAAATAATAAACAAAAAATGTGATCTGCTGTGAAACATTATAATCCTTATCTAATGTTAAGCAATCAGGCTGAAAGTTAATGCCTAGTATGTAAATGTATGCAACAAAACCTGTGTGAGATAACATTAGACTAGCAATGGATTCAGTATAAATTCTCATTTTGTGTTTGCTTGTCTTTAATGTCATTGTTTTATGTAGTACTAGTATGTCTGTGTCTCTACATTGCACTGCCTGGGCAATAATGGGTGTTGTTGACATGGTCTGGGTGTATGTTTTGTGGTTCTGCGCATGAGCGGTTGAGTTTTCTCTTCGCGCATGCGCTGTGATTACCCAGACGCCGTTTTTGTTTTCCCTTCGGGTTTCTGTGCATTTACACATCAGTGCCATTTTAAGTCAGCATTTGAAAGTGCTGATGCATCTTCTTGGGTTCTCTGGTACAGTGAGTTCGTTTATAGAAGTAGTATTTTAAAATACAGCAGTCGTTTGACCTTTGTGTTGTAGGGTGTCATTACTTTAAGAGTTGCAGTATGTCTCTTTCTGGGGAGAATAGTGACAGCCTAAAGTGGCTGAATCACAGTATGAACCTGCTACTGTGGAGGTGCAGGAATCCAATTTACCTGCTGCTACTCAATATCAGTTCCAGAAGATTATGGAACAGTCTGTTGCCAAGTCTCTCAACATAGCTGTTTCCTCTGCTATGCAACAGTTGTCTGATACTCTTAGAGAGTCTTTTAATATGGTGCTAAAAAATTTGACCTCTGCAATGGGAAGTGATGTTTTTCAAACTAATGAGCCAGAACAGGTTGTAACCTCTACAAAGGGTGGAAAGTGTTCACAGAAGCGAAAGCATATTTCCACACATTTGTCTGACCCAGATGCTTCTCGCCATTGATTGAATGAAGGTGAGGAAACTCAATCTATGACACTATATAATAAGGGCAGTACAGAATTGTGTGTCTTAGTTGCACACAACAAACCCTCTTCCCAAGAGGACGTTTCTTTGGGGCAAAAGAAGAAGCTAAGGGCTAAACCAAATTCTTTCTGTTCCTCAGAGAGTGAGGATAGTGATGAGGAGTAGAAAATACCCTCCAGTGATAATATGGAATCCGATGAGAGACCAAAATCAAAATCTGTTATAGAATCTAATCCTGAGCAGGACCCAAAAAAATTACGGTTGATCAACGTAACCCCTTGTTCGATCCGGATGATATACATCATCCGAGGTCTGCTGAATGGTCTCCTATTGGCTATGTTGGCAAATATCTGGAGCAATGGGTTAGAAAGCCTATGTCAAAGAGTATGAGGAGTAAGTTGAGGGCAGAATGCCCCAGACCCCTTGTTCAGAATAAGGCGTGTGAGACACCTGAGCTTGACCCTAAATTAGTTCAGTTCTTGGGCAAGTCAGGTAAGGATCCCAAGAAGGGAATTGATGGGTCCTTGAAGTCATGCCAAGACAAGCTATTGGATGTCTTGGGACCAGTGACAAAAATTTTTCAATTAGCTGAGAATGCTGTACATAATGACACAGCTATTGATGTTCAGATTCTGAGAGGCTGGGTCCAGAGTACCATATGCTTGTTGGGAAATGCGAATGCCACCATGGTGTCTGAGAGTTGTAGGGCTGTGTTGCTTAAATTAGATCCCAAATTGGTGGAGATGGCTAATTCGGAACCAGGCCCTTCTGCCCAGGGTTTTCTGTTTGGAGACTCATGTATAAAAGAATTGAGTTAGTTTGTCACCTCCTTCACTTCTCTAGATAAAGCGCAGAGCTCTATGAAGAGGGTCTTCCAAAACTCTAGGGTTTTTGGCAAGGCCGGGAGAGGGAGGGTTCGCTTTCCTGGCCGTGCAGGGCAGAGTAGCTCCAGATTTCCAGGCCCCAATGTCCCAGTGTTCAGGGGGTCCATCATATCAGGAGAACAGATACTCAGGACTGTTTTTCCCTCAATGCGGAAGATCATGGAGAGCTATGAGCTCCAGGGGCCAATTCAGATCCCGTTCCTACTCAGGTAAGTGTTTTACGGCATACCCTTTCTTTTCCTGAGAAAGTGGGAGGCAGACTCTCCCATTTTTTCCATCAGTGGTTGGAGGTGACTTCGGATCACTGGGTGTTGCAGACTATTCGGGGGTATCAAATAGAATTTTATCCAGAGCCAATTCAAATTGACCTGCCACATCCCTTCCAGTATTCGGAAAGGGACGCTCATTTGGTAGATATTGAAGTCAGGGAACTTCTTCAGAAAGGCGCTATAAAACAGGTTGCCTTAAGTGCACCAGGCTTTCTAAGCAATATCTTTCTGGTACAAAAGAAGGGCTCAGGTCTCAGACCTGTCATGAATCTGCAAAAATTGAATGACTTTGTTTTATATCATAACTTCAAAATGGAGAGAATTCACTTCCTCAGAGACCTTCTGCTTCCTTCAGACTGGATGGTCAAGATAGACTTGAAAGATGTGTCCCAATTGTCCCAGGAGTCTCTGCAGTTCATGTGGAACGGGAGGAAATGGCAATTAGTTTGTCTCCCCTTTGACCTATCTTCAGCACCCTGGTGCTTTACAAAATTGATGAAACCTGTAGTAGAGTTTTTAAGAAGCAGAGGGGTACGGATGATCATTTATCTGGATGATATGTTGATTATGTCGCAGGATTGGAATTTAGTTCAGACTCATGCTGAGGTGGCGATTCGCCTTTTGACAGATTTGGGATTCCTGATAAACTGGGAAAAGTCAGAATGGACGCCATCCAGGACAATAGAATTTCTGGGATTTGTTATAGATTCGGAAAAAGAGCTACTTTGTTTGCCCAGGACCAAGATAAAATATATTCGAAGGAAGTTCGGAGTGTCTTAAACAAGGATCATATATGCCTGAGGATGTTGGCTCGTATTGTCGGGCTGTTGTCGGCTTGGATTCAATTTTTGCAGGGCCACTCCATTATTGTGCTCTGCAAAGATTGAAGGCCCTTCACCTTCGCAAGGGTCTGCCCTATACGGCTCTCGTGTCCCTGACGTCAGATGCAAGGGAAGAGTTAATTTGGTGGCTCAAACATTTAGACGCATGGAATGGGAGAGCTATATTTGGAATGTTGCCAGATTTTGTCATCGTATCAGACGCCAGTCTATTAGGTTGGGGCGCAAGATTAGGAGACGTCATGACAGGAGGGAAATGGTCTGTTCAGGAAGCGGACCTTCACATCAACTGTCTAGAACTTGTGGCGGGATCCTTTGCGCTAAAGAGTTTGGCACAGGACAGAGTAAATTGTTGTATCTTGCTGAAGATGGACGATATAAATCATCTTGGGGGAACCAAGTCAAAGCAGTTAGCGGATTTAGCCAAAGAATTCTGGCATTTTTGCCTAGACAAGAATATGTTGGTCCAGGCAGAATATTTTCCCGGTCTCTCCAATGCGGTGACCGATTGGATCTCCAGGTACCTTTCAGACTGCAGCGATTGGATGTTATACAGAGACATTTTCTCCAAAATTTAGCAAATTTGGGGACCTTTGCAAATATACCTTTTTGCTTCCAGGCTGAATCGACAATTGACAACGTTTTTCAGTTGGAGACTGGATCCAGAAGCAACATCTCTGGATGCGTTCCTTCAATCTTGGACACTGGGGAGTAATTAAGAGTTTCCCCCGTTTGCTCTTATTTCGAGAACCTTACCTCAGATCAGACGGCAACAGACAATAGTAGTGGTGGTTACACCACATTGGCCGACGCAACCGTGGTTTCCTCCTCTTCCGGAGATGTCAGTCGACTGCCCTTGGTTGCTACTGTCATTTCCTCTTCTTCTCACAGACCCTCAAGGCCATCCACGCAATTTACTTGTCAACGGGAATCTGTGCAAGGTGGTGTGGCTCATTTCTGGAGACTTGCAGCTTCCGCTTTGATTTCACAATCAGCTCAGAGACTTCTGGAAGAATCTTGGGCTCCAGCCACCAGAACTATGTACAGATCAGCTTGGTCTATCTGGAATAATTGGTGCGTGGAACGGAATCTGGGTTCTGTATCTACAGTTACAGTAGAGGTAATTTTCTCTCTTGGTTGTTTAATGAGGGGAACTCTTATCGTACTATCAATACTTATAGGTCTGCCATTTCTGCGGGTCATGTTAGTGGATGGTTTACCTGTAGGTCAACATACCTTGGTATGCAGATTGTTAAGAGGTATTCATTTTTCTAGACCTCCTCAATCTCGTTATTCATTCATTGTGGAATGTTAATGAGGTCTTGCATTTTTTTGAGTCTTGGCCGAGCAGTAATTGTTTGTCTCTGAAACAGTTATTGGCTAAGGTGACTATGCTCTTGTGTTTGATCTCTTTTAAGAGAGTTTCTGATGTTCGAGTGTTGGATTTATGCTTTCGTTCTTTTACTCCGGCGGGAATTCAGTTTTCTATCTATGCTAGAACTAAGACGGGTGTTCGGGTAATCTATTACCCTGCTTTCCCAGATAACCCTCAATTATGTGTAGTACAATATCTGTAGATTTATGAGGCCCGCACAGTGCAGTTACGTCAGAACCCAGAGAAGTTGTTAATTTCCTTTAGGAAGCCACATTTGCCCGTTTCTTCTGCTACTCTAGCTAGATGGATAATGCAGATGGCAGGAATTGATGGGGGTCTGTTTGGAGCTCATTCCTCAAGGGGATCCATGGCTTACATGGCTTTACATGTGGGTGGAAGGTTAGAGGATATCCTTAGGGCAGCTGATTGGTCTAGGGAATCTACATTTAGAGATTTGTATTTTAAACCTATTAACCATGTTTCTATGCATATTGTTGAACAACTTTGAACTAGTATAATATGAGGCCTCCGTGCTTGCCATAAAGTTTCTGGGTTTTTCTAGCATTTCTGAAGGAAAGTCAGAATTTTATGAAAGACACGGAGGTGAGTATTATCCCTCCCAGGTACCCATCCCTTTTCACGTTTTCTCTGTGTATTCTAGGCTGATTTTTCCTGGATCCAGTTGGAAAGTGATTCCGTTGTGATGTGTTTCAGTCTATTGTGAAGTTCATTCCTATGTGCCTGTTCTAGATGCAGTTGGAGGTTGTTCCATCTTCATGGATTCCAGTCTATGGAAGTTTAAGACTATGTTCCTGTCATGGAGAGTCTACTGCTGTTCGGTGGACTTCTGGTTGCAGCTTCAGAAAGAGGGAGTTATGTGGGCTGCACATCAGTTTTATGGACTGGATGTTATGTGATTGGTGGATAAGGGATGGGGGAGCAAACTAGTTTCTTGCATTATTTGTATGTTCAAATAAAGTTTGTCTTTGCTGCTGAGGTTGGCAGCATAATACTTGCCTATGTGTCTTTAATAAAATTCTGACTTTCCTTCACAAATGCTAGGAAAATCCACAAATAATATAGATATACCATATCTGACTGCTGTGTAATGGACTCCTACCTAGGTAAGTGCTTCTGTCACACACAGTAATTATATAAATACACCTGACTGCTGTATGATGGACTCCTACCTAGGTAAGTGCTTCTGTTACACACAGTAATTATATAGATACACCTGACTGCTGTATTATGGACTCCTACCTAGGTAAGTGCTTCTGTTACACACATTAATTATATAGATACACCTGACTGCTGTATGATGGACTCCTACCTAGGTAAGTGCTTCTGTCACACACAGTAATTATATAGATACACCTGACTGCTGTATGATGGACTCCTACCTAGGTAAGTGCTTCTGTCACACACAGTAATTATATAAATACACCTGACTGCTGTATGATGGACTCCTGCCTAGGTAAGTGCTTCTGTTACACACAGTAATTATATAGACCCACCTGACTGCTGTATGATGGACTCCTACCTAGGTAAGTGCTGCTGTTATGCACAGTAATTATACAGATACACCTGACTGCTGTGTGATGGACTCCTACCTAGGTAAGTGCTTCTGTTACACACAGTAATTATATAGACACACATGACTGCTGTGTGATGGACTCCTACCTAGGTAAGTGCTTCTGTTACACACAGTAATTATACAGATATACCTGACTGCTGTATGATGGATTCCTGCCTAGGTAAGTGCTTCTGTTAAACACAGTAATTATACAGATACACCTGACTGCTGTATGATGGACTCCTACCTAGGTAAGTGCTTCTGTTACACACAGTAATCATATAGATACACCTGACTGCTGTGTGATGGACCCCTACCTAGGTAAGTACTTCTGTTACACACAGTAATTATACAGATACACCTGACTGCTGTATGATGGACTCCTACCTAGGTAAGTGCTTCTGTTACACACAGTAATCATATAGATACACCTGACTGCTGTGTGATGGACTCCTACCTAGGTAAGTGCTTCTGTTAAACAAATTAAGAGCCACTTATTTCTACAACATAGTTCCTCTTTATACAGAACAGGTCCCAAATCATATTTGACAGTGAGAGACATCCAGGTTCACCCCATATGCTGTATATGTGGCCCTCACATCCACCTAAAGGCTGCACGTCATGATTAAATATTCTAAACGGGTTGAAAAAAGTAGGTTAACTCCATCAAAAAATATAAAGAACAGAAGGGTGCTGAAAAACACCAATGTAGCAAATAGTCAATAAAAAAATAGATTTTTTGGGGTTCAAAGTCAGCAAAATGGCTTGCAGGGACTATAACCCTCCCTGTTTCGGAATCAGTTCTCTCTGGATAACACTTTTGCGCTTGGAAAAAATATGTATTAAAAAACAAAAGAATCATAAATGTGTTTGATACATAACAAAAAAGGAAAAAAATGTATAGAAAAAATAACATGTAAAATGCTCGACTTGTTTCAGGAGCTCACAGTTATAATTCAAATGAAAAAATCCACTGAGTGTGGTACCAAATGCTAATTTATTCAGATTAAGCTTTCAGAGCAGCAAAGAGACTAATTAGCAGATATGATTGGAGTCCTGGAGTCCTGGTACAAAGAAAGATGTCTGCTCCCACAGACATGATAGTCACCACTAATTAACCCTTTGAGTGCCGGATGGGTAACGTTGGATACCCCTTTGGCACGAAAAGGATTAAAGATTAATCAGGGGGAACCAGTCTCTATTTTGTAGCAAATGTTGCCAACACTAGTGATTTTTTTGTGGGCATGTATATACAATGGGCAGCTCTTGGAAAAAGTAGTTGCGCCACTTGTAACAAATCATAGTAACACAGTAAATTAGGTTGAAAAAAGATACAAGTCCATCAAGTTGAACCCTTGCCTCATAACCCAGAGAAATGAGAATTGTATAGCTTTCCTCCTAACAAATAAGTTAGTCTTTATCAGACCTTCCTGATTTACCTACTAATAAACAGTATAACTCTGTATGTTCCATTTTAAAAGAAAAGTATCTAATCTTCTCTTAAATGTATCCATTGTATCTGCCATAACCAAGGATGGATTTATAATTAGGCAGAGGAGGCATCTGCCTACAGGCACACCCCACAGAGGGGGCACCTGTCATTGGGATCATTTTTTTTTTTTTTTTTTAATACGCCTCCCCCGCCACCGCAATATGGTGAATACAGGTCTGTGCCTTATTCGGCACAGACCTGTAGCTGCTGAGCTCCTTCGTCAGGTCTTTAGTAATACAGACGCTGGGAGATGACATCATCTCCCAGCTCTCTGCATTACTGAAGATTAGACTGCTGCTTCAGCAGCTACAGGTCTGTGCAGAAGGAGGAAGCACAGACCTCTCCTGCCACTGGACCACGAGGGAAGAGGTAGGAAATGGACATTGGGGGGCAATGTGCAATATGGAGCTGATGGGGGGCAAGCTGGAGCTGATAGGGACAATATGGAGCTGATGAGGGCAATGTGAGGGCAATATGGAGCTGATGGGGGCAATGTGGAAATGATGGGGGCATGGGTTGATGGGGGCAATGTGAGGGCAATATGGTATATGGAGATGATGGAGGCAATATGGAACTGATGGGGGCCAATATGAGGGCAATATGGAGATGATGGGGGAATGTGGAGATGATGGGGGAATGTGGAGATGATGGGGGGCAATGTGAGGGCAATATGGTATATGGAGATGATGGGGGCAATGTGGAGATGATGGGGGCAATTTGGAGCTGATGGGGGCAATGTGAGGGCAATGTGGTATATGGAGATGATGGGATCAATGTGGAGATGATGGGGCATTATGGAGCTGATAGGGGGCAATGTGAGGGCAATATGGTATATGGAGATGATGGGGACAATATGGAGCTGAAGAGGGCAATATGGTATATGGAGATGATGGGATCAATGTGGAGATGATGGGGCATTATGGAGCTGATGAGGGGGTAATGTGAGGGCAATATGGTATATGGAGATGATGAGGGCAATATGGAGCTGATGGGGGGCAATGTGGAGATTAGGAGCATTGTGGGGGTGTCTAGTGGAGACAGCCAATGAGGGGGCACTTCAGATTTCTGTGCCTATAGGCTCCTGAGGTGTAAATCTGGCCCTGGCCATAACCACCTGCTTGGGCAAGGAATTCCATAATTTAACAGACCTTATTGTAAAAAAACCCTTCCTCTGCTGAAGTCTAAACCACCTTTCCTCTAATCTCAAGGGGTGTCCCCTGGTCACCTGATCAGGCCTTGGAATTAATATCTCACAGAGTGATCCTTGTATTGACCTCTCATATACTTTGTAATAAGATCTCCTTTTAGTCGTCTTTTCTCTAGAGTAAATAAACCAACATTGGTTCAAATGGATGCAAGAAAGGCCTCAAAGTATTCACAAAGCACTCTAGACCTGTCTAGTGTCGAAGGGTTAATTTAATACACACCACAGCTGTTTTAATTAGGAAAAACTGGAGCAGACTGGGGACTAACCAACTTTTCCATAGGGGAGAAATAGAAAATCCTCAAATTTCTCCCAGAATTGCGCCAGTTTGTTTTTAGTACATCAGACTCAATGTGCAATTGTTTGGGTCAAGAATTTCTCCCCATTTGTGCCTGTGGCCTACCTGGAGCTCAGTACCATTTACCTGTGAGTGTCACATGTTTTCTGAATACCATGTATATATGTCTAAACTTAGATTAGCAGCGGACAGACACAGCTGGGAACTCCCCGGATGGGCCCCAGAGACTCCGGTTTTCAGACTGAATTGACAGGTCCATGGGGACAGAGACTGATTATCCGGCTTGGTTCAGCTATAACTCCGCCCATTTTCAACTCTTCCGCCCAATTCCATTTCACCGACTTTCCCACCTAATTAAGCCCCACCCACTATATAACACAAAGGGCATAATTTGGACACATACATTAGAGAAGAGACGTCTAAGGGGTGATATGATTACCATTTACAAATACATTTAAGGTCAATACAATGAACTATCCAGTGAATTATTTACACAAAGAGCTGAGCTAAGAACATGAGGTCATCCATTAAGACAAGAGGACGCTTTCGACTAAAACAAAGGCAGGGATTCTTTACAGTAAAGGCTGAAAAAGCTATGGAATTCTTTGCCTCTGGATTTGTACTTGCAGATACTGTAACTGCTTTCAAAAAAGCAATGGATGCCTATCTAGCACAGAACAATAGTGAGAATTATGACTAATGGCTTCAATGCAGATAGGATGTTGATACATTGTTTACCCACTTTGGGCTAAATTAGAAATTGCTCCAGAGGGCTTTTTTTTGCCTTCCTCTGGATCAACAAGGGTGTTTTTGGCGTGGGCTGGACTTGATGGACGCAAGTCTTTTTTCAGCCTATGTTATTGTGTTACTTACGTCGTCAGCGCTACAGTGGATCTCTGGGGAATTGGGACAAAAATGTTCCCAGGAAACAGGGGAGGACTGGCAACATTTGGCCTGGGGGGCAAATTTAATCAAGTGGCCCATTTCCACTATTTGTGCCAGTTTCACCCCTTTGTGCCTCTTTCACCCCTTGCACCTTTCTTTCTCGCCCCATGTACTTCTTTCACCCCCTTGTGCCTTCTCCCCCTTGCAATTCTTTCTCCCCTCTGTACCTCTCCCCCCTTGCACCTCTTTCTCCCTTATGTACGTCTTTCACCCCATGTACTTATTTCACCCCCTTGTGCCTTCTCCCCCTTGCACCTCTCTTTCTCCCCTTGTACCTCTTTCTCCCCTCTGTACTTCTTTCCCCTCCTTGTACCTCTCTTTCTTCCCCCATGTACTTCTTTCTCCCCCCTTCCCCATTGTGCCTCTTTCTCCCCTCTGTACCTCTTACCCCTCCTTGTACCTCTCTTTCTTCCCCCATGTACTTCTTTCTTCCCCCCTTCCCCATTGTGCCTCTTTCTCCCCTCTGTACCTCTTCCACCTCCTTGTACCTCTCTTTCTCCCCCCTTCCCCATTGTGCCTCTTTCTCCCCTCTGTACCTCTTACCCCTCCTTGTACCTCTCTTTCTTCCCCCATGTACTTCTTTCTCCCCCATCTTGTACCTCTTTCCCCCCTCTGTACCTCTTCCCCCTCCTTGTACCTCTCTTTCTTCCCCCATGTACTTCTTTCTTCCCCCCTTCCCCATTGTGCCTCTTTCTCCCCTCTGTACCTCTTCCCCCTTCTTGTACCTCTCTTTCTTCCCCCATGTACTTCTTTCTTCCCCCCTTCCCCATTGTGCCTCTTTCCCCCCTCTGTACCTCTTCCCCCTCCTTGTACCTCTCTTTCTCCCCCCTTCCCCATTGTGCCTCTTTCTCCCCTCTGTACCTCTTCCCCCTCCTTGTACCTCTCTTTCTTCCCCCATGTACTTCTTTCTTCCCCCCTTCCCCATTGTGCCTCTTTCTCCCCTCTGTACCTCTTCCCCCTCCTTGTACCTCTCTTTCTTCCCCCATGTACTTCTTTCTCCCCCCTTCCCCATTGTGCCTCTTTCTCCCCTCTGTACCTCTTACCCCTCCTTGTACCTCTCTTTCTTCCCCCATGTACTTCTTTCTCCCCCATCTTGTACCTCTTTCCCCCCTCTGTACCTCTTCCCCCTCCTTGTACCTCTCTTTCTTCCCCCATGTACTTCTTTCTCCCCCATCTTGTGCCTCTTTCTCCCCTCTGTACCTCTTACCCCTCCTTGTACCTCTCTTTCTTCCCCCATGTACTTCTTTCTCCCCCCTTCCCCATTGTGCCTCTTTCTCCCCTCTGTACCTCTTACCCCTCCTTGTACCTCTCTTTCTTCCCCCATGTACTTCTTTCTCCCCCATCTTGTACCTCTTTCCCCCCTCTGTACCTCTTCCCCCTCCTTGTACCTCTCTTTCTTCCCCCATGTACTTCTTTCTTCCCCCCTTCCCCATTGTGCCTCTTTCTCCCCTCTGTACCTCTTCCCCCTCCTTGTACCTCTCTTTCTCCCCCCTTCCCCATTGTGCCTCTTTCTCCCCTCTGTACCTCTTCCCCCTCCTTGTACCTCTCTTTCTTCCCCCATGTACTTCTTTCTCCCCCCTTCCCCATTGTGCCTCTTTCTCCCCTCTGTACCTCTTCCCCCTCCTTGTACCTCTCTTTCTTCCCCCATGTACTTCTTTCTTCCCCCCTTCCCCATTGTGCCTCTTTCTCCCCTCTGTACCTCTTCCCCCTCCTTGTACCTCTCTTTCTTCCCCCATGTACTTCTTTCTCCCCCCTTCCCCATTGTGCCTCTTTCTCCCCTCTGTACCTCTTTCCCCTCCTTGTACCTCTCTTTCTTCCCCCATGTACTTCTTTCTCCCCCATCTTGTACCTCTTTCCCCCCTCTGTACCTCTTCCCCCTCCTTGTACCTCTCTTTCTTCCCCCATGTACTTCTTTCTTCCCCCCTTCCCCATTGTGCCTCTTTCTCCCCTCTGTACCTCTTCCCCCTTCTTGTACCTCTCTTTCTTCCCCCATGTACTTCTTTCTTCCCCCCTTCCCCATTGTGCCTCTTTCTCCCCTCTGTACCTCTTCCCCCTCCTTGTACCTCTCTTTCTCCCCCCTTCCCCATTGTGCCTCTTTCTCCCCTCTGTACCTCTTCCCCCTCCTTGTACCTCTCTTTCTCCCCCCTTCCCCATTGTGCCTCTTTCTCCCCTCTGTACCTCTTCCCCCTTCTTGTACCTCTCTTTCTTCCCCCATGTACTTCTTTCTTCCCCCCTTCCCCATTGTGCCTCTTTCTCCCCTCTGTACCTCTTACCCCTCCTTGTACCTCTCTTTCTTCCCCCATGTACTTCTTTCTCCCCCATCTTGTACCTCTTTCCCCCCTCTGTACCTCTTCCCCCTCCTTGTACCTCTCTTTCTTCCCCCATGTACTTCTTTCTTCCCCCCTTCCCCATTGTGCCTCTTTCCCCCCTCTGTACCTCTTCCCCCTCCTTGTACCTCTCTTTCTCCCCCCTTCCCCATTGTGCCTCTTTCCCCCCTCTGTACCTCTTCCCCCTTCTTGTACCTCTCTTTCTTCCCCCATGTACTTCTTTCTCCCCCATCTTGTGCCTCTTTCTCCCCTCTGTACCTCTTCCCCCTTCTTGTACCTCTCTTTCTTCCCCCATGTACTTCTTTCTTCCCCCCTTCCCCATTGTGCCTCTTTCTCCCCTCTGTACCTCTTCCCCCTCCTTGTACCTCTCTTTCTTCCCCCATGTACTTCTTTCTTCCCCCCTTCCCCATTGTGCCTCTTTCTCTCCTCTGTACCTCTTCCCCCTCCTTGTACCTCTCTTTCTTCCCCCATGTACTTCTTTCTCCCCCCTTCCCCATTGTGCCTCTTTCTCCCCTCTGTACCTCTTCCCCCTCCTTGTACCTCTCTTTCTTCCCCCATGTACTTCTTTCTTCCCCCCTTCCCCATTGTGCCTCTTTCCCCCCTCTGTACCTCTTCCCCCTCCTTGTACCTCTCTTTCTCCCCCCATGTACTTCTTTCTTCCCCCCTTCCCCATTGTGCCTCTTTCTCCCCTCTGTACCTCTTCCCCCTTCTTGTACCTCTTTCCCCCCTCTGTACCTCTTCCCCCTCCTTGTACCTCTCTTTCTTCCCCCATGTACTTCTTTCTTCCCCCCTTCCCCATTGTGCCTCTTTCCCCCCTCTGTACCTCTTCCCCCTTCTTGTACCTCTCTTTCTTCCCCCATGTACTTCTTTCTCCCCCATCTTGTGCCTCTTTCTCCCCTCTGTACCTCTTACCCCTCCTTGTACCTCTCTTTCTTCCCCCATGTACTTCTTTCTTCCCCCCTTCCCCATTGTGCCTCTTTCCCCCCTCTGTACCTCTTCCCCCTCCTTGTACCTCTCTTTCTCCCCCCCTTCCCCATTGTGCCTCTTTCTCCCCTCTGTACCTCTTACCCCTCCTTGTACCTCTCTTTCTTCCCCCATGTACTTCTTTCTTCCCCCCTTCCCCATTGTGCCTCTTTCCCCCCTCTGTACCTCTTCCCCCTCCTTGTACCTCTCTTTCTTCCCCCATGTACTTCTTTCTCCCCCATCTTGTGCCTCTTTCTCCCCTCTGTACCTCTTACCCCTCCTTGTACCTCTCTTTCTTCCCCCATGTACTTCTTTCTTCCCCCCTTCCCCATTGTGCCTCTTTCTCTCCTCTGTACCTCTTCCCCCTCCTTGTACCTCTCTTTCTCCCCCCTTCCCCATTGTGCCTCTTTCCCCCCTCTGTACCTCTTCCCCCTCCTTGTACCTCTCTTTCTCCCCCCTTCCCCATTGTGCCTCTTTCTCCCCTCTGTACCTCTTCCCCCTCCTTGTACCTCTCTTTCTCCCCCCTTCCCCATTGTGCCTCTTTCTCCCCTCTGTACCTCTTACCCCTCCTTGTACCTCTCTTTCTTCCCCCATGTACTTCTTTCTTCCCCCCTTCCCCATTGTGCCTCTTTCTCTCCTCTGTACCTCTTCCCCCTCCTTGTACCTCTCTTTCTCCCCCCTTCCCCATTGTGCCTCTTTCCCCCCTCTGTACCTCTTCCCCCTTCTTGTACCTCTCTTTCTCCCCCCTTCCCCATTGTGCCTCTTTCCCCCCTCTGTACCTCTTCCCCCTCCTTGTACCTCTCTTTCTCCCCCCTTCCCCATTGTGCCTCTTTCTCCCCTCTGTACCTCTTCCCCCTCCTTGTACCTCTCTTTCTTCCCCCATGTACTTCTTTCTTCCCCCCTTCCCCATTGTGCCTCTTTCCCCCCTCTGTACCTCTTCCACCTCCTTGTACCTCTCTTTCTCCCCCCTTCCCCATTGTGCCTCTTTCCCCCCTCTGTACCTCTTCCCCCTTCTTGTACCTCTCTTTCTCCCCCCTTCCCCATTGTGCCTCTTTCCCCCCTCTGTACCTCTTCCCCCTCCTTGTACCTCTCTTTCTCCCCCCTTCCCCATTGTGCCTCTTTCTCCCCTCTGTACCTCTTCCCCCTTCTTGTACCTCTCTTTCTCCCCCCTTCCCCATTGTGCCTCTTTCCCCCCTCTGTACCTCTTCCCCCTTCTTGTACCTCTCTTTCTCCCCCCTTCCCCATTGTGCCTCTTTCTCCCCTCTGTACCTCTTCCCCCTTCTTGTACCTCTCTTTCTCCCCCCTTCCCCATTGTGCCTCTTTCTCCCCTCTGTACCTCTTCCCCCTCCTTGTACCTCTCTTTCTTCCCCCTTCCCCATTGTGCCTCTTTCTCCCCTCTGTACCTCTTCCCCCTCCTTGTACCTCTCTTTCTTCCCCCATGTACTTCTTTCTTCCCCCCTTCCCCATTGTGCCTCTTTCCCCCCTCTGTACCTCTTCCCCCTCCTTGTACCTCTCTTTCTCCCCCCTTCCCCATTGTGCCTCTTTCCCCCCTCTGTACCTCTTCCCCCTTCTTGTACCTCTCTTTCTCCCCCCTTCCCCATTGTGCCTCTTTCCCCCCTCTGTACCTCTTCCCCCTCCTTGTACCTCTCTTTCTCCCCCCTTCCCCATTGTGCCTCTTTCCCCCCTCTGTACCTCTTCCCCCTCCTTGTACCTCTCTTTCTCCCCCCTTCCCCATTGTGCCTCTTTCCCCCCTCTGTACCTCTTCCCCCTCCTTGTACCTCTCTTTCTCCCCCCTTCCCCATTGTGCCTCTTTCTCCCCTCTGTACCTCTTCCCCCTCCTTGTACCTCTCTTTCTCCCCCCTTCCCCATTGTGCCTCTTTCTCCCCTCTGTACCTCTTCCCCCTTCTTGTACCTCTCTTTCTTCCCCCCTTCCCCATTGTGCCTCTTTCTCCCCTCTGTACCTCTTCCCCCTTCTTGTACCTCTCTTTCTTCCCCCATGTACTTCTTTCTTCCCCCCTTCCCCATTGTGCCTCTTTCTCTCCTCTGTACCTCTCTTTCTTCCCCTTGTATACTTCTTTCTCTCCCACCCCCAGTACCTCCATATGCCTCGTTCTCTTCTTCTCCACACTGCCCGCACTGATGACAGTCAGGACCGAGTCACGCTGAGACGCTGCGTGGTGCATGCTGGGGTTTTCTTCCTCAGTCTGGGCGCCAGTTTTAAACTTGCACTGGCCTCAGAACAGAGAAAAGAAAACACCAGCTTGCACCAAGCGGCGTCTCCGCTTATGACACTGTCCCAGCTGTCATCATTGCGGAGTGGGGAGAAGAGAACATAAAAAAAGTAACAATTCCCCCTCCGCTGCGGCCCTGCACGCTAAGACTGACAGACAGTCAGTCACATGTCTACTGATTTTTTTTTTCTTTTAACATGGCGGCCCGCTACACGCGCTGGCCCTGCGGCCCTGGGGGGCAATTGCCCCCCTGCCCCCCGGGCCAGCCCGCCCCTGCCAGGAAAGGAGACAGGGGTGTACAAGCTGTGATATCTCTAAGTTGTACAATAAGGCACAGGGAGAAGCCCTGCCTTTCTGTGTTTGTACAAGCAATTATATCAATACTTTGCATGGAAAGACAGGGGAAGAGGTCCTGCCTGTCTGTGATATCTCTAGGTTATACAGAAAGGCAGAGGGAGAAGTTGTGCATGTCTGTGTGTGTACAGGCAGTAATATCACTGTACAGTAAAGTGGTTAGAAGTCCTCCTTGTCTGTGTGTGTACAGGCAGTAATATCACTGTACAGTAAGGTGGTTAGAAGTCATGTTTGTCTGTGTGTGTACAGGCAGTAATATCACTGTACAGTAAGGTAGTTAGAAGTCATGTTTGTCTGTGTGTGTACAGGCAGTAATATCACTGTACAGTAAGGTAGTTAGAAGTCATGTTTGTCTGTGTGTGTACAGGCAGTAATATCACTGTACAGTAAGGTGGTTAGAAGTCATGTTTGTCTGTGTGTGTACATACAGTGATATCTATAAATTGTACAGAATGGCAGAGGGAGAAGCCCTGCTTGTCTGTGTGTGTGTGTGTGTGTGTGTGTGTGTGTGTATGTGTGTATGTGTGTGTGTGTGTGTGTGTGTACAGGCAGTAATATCACTGTACAGTAAGGTAGTTAGAAGTCCTCCTTGTCTGTGTGTGTACATACAGTGATATCTATAAATTGTACAGAATGGCAGAGGGAGAAGTCCTGCTTGTCTCTGTGTGTGTGTATGTGTGTACAAGCAGTGATACAGGGATACAGGGAGAAGTCCTGCTGGTCTGTGTGTGTGTGTACAAGTAGTGATATATGTAAGTTGTACAGTAAGGTACAGGGAGAAGTCCTGCTGGTCTCTGTGATTCTGTGTGTGTACATTCTCTGATATCTGTAAGTTGTACAGTAAGGTACAGGGAGAAGTCCTGCTGGTCTCTGTGATTCTGTGTGTGTACAAGTAGTGATATCTGTAAGTTGTACAGTAAGGTACAGGGAGAAGTCCTGCTGGTCTCTGTGATTCTGTGTGTGTACATGCTCTCATATCTGTAAGTTGTACAGTAAGGTACAGGGAGAAGTCCTGCTGGTCTCTGTGATTCTGTGTGTGTACATTCTCTGATATCTGTAAGTTGTACAGTAAGGTACAGGGAGAAGTCCTGCTGGTCTCTGTGATTCTGTGTGTGTACATGCGCTGATATCTGTAAGTTGTATAGTAAGGTACAGGGAGAAGTCCTTCTGGTCTGTGTGTGTGTGTGTGTGTGTACAAGCAGTGATATCTGTAAGTTGTACAGTAAGGTACAGGGAGAAGTCCTGCTGGTATGTGTGTGTGTGTGTGTGTGTGTGTGTGTGTGTGTGTGTGTGTGTGTGTGTGTGTGTACAAGCAGTGATATCTGTAAGTTGTATAATAAGGTACAGGGAGAAGTCCTGCTGGTCTGTGTGTGTGTGTGTGTGTGTACAAGCAGTGATGTCTGTAAGTTGTATAGTAAGGTACAGGGAGAAGTCCTGCTGGTCTCTGTGATTCTGTGTGTGTACAAGCAGTGATATCTGTAAGTTGTACAGTAAGGTACAGGGAGAAGTCCTGCTGGTCTCTGTGATTCTGTGTGTGTACATGCTCTGATATATGTAAGTTGTATAGTAAGGTACAGGGAGAAGTCCTGCTGGTCTCTGTGATTCTGTGTGTGTACATGCGCTGATATCTGTAAGTTGTACAGTAAGGTACAGGGAGAAGTCCTGCTGGTCTCTGTGATTCTGTGTGTGTACAAGCAGTGATATCTGTAAGTTGTACAGTAAGGTACAGGGAGAAGTCCTGCTGGTCTCTGTGATTCTGTGTGTGTACATGTGCTGATATCTGTAAGTTGTATAGTAAGGTACAGGGAGAAGTCCTGCTGGTCTGTGTGTGTGTGTGTGTACAATCGCTGATATCTGTAAGTTGTACAGTAAGGTACAGGGAGAAGTCCTGCTGGTCTGTGTGTGTGTGTACAAGCAGTGATATCTGTAAGTTGTACAGTAAGGTACAGGGAGAAGTCCTGCTGGTCTCTGTGATTCTGTGTGTGTACAAGCAGTGATATCTGTAAGTTGTACAGTAAGGTACAGGGAGAAGTCCTGCTGGTCGCTGTGATTCTGTGTGTGTACAAGCAGTGATATCTGTAAGTTGTACAGTAAGGTACAGGGAGAAGTCCTGCTGGTCTCTGTGATTCTGTGTGTGTACAAGTAGTGATATCTGTAAGTTGTACAGTAAGGTACAGGGAGAAGTCCTGCTGGTCTGTGTGTGTGTGTGTGTGTGTGTGTGTGTGTGTAAATGTGCTGATATCTGCTGGGTGTACAGAAAAGTAAAGGGAGAAGTCCTGCTGGTCTCTGTGATTCTGTGTGTGTACATGCGCTGATATCTGTAAGTTGTACAGTAAGGTACAGGGAGAAGTCCTGCTGGTCGCTGTGATTCTGTGTGTGTACATGCTCTGATATATGTAAGTTGTACAGTAAGGTACAGGGAGAAGTCCCGCTGGTGTCTGTGATTCTGTGTGTGTACAAGTAGTCATATCTGTAAGTTGTACAG
The DNA here is from genome assembly GCA_037306005.1 of Rhinophrynus dorsalis. Classification (NCBI taxonomy): domain Eukaryota; kingdom Metazoa; phylum Chordata; class Amphibia; order Anura; family Rhinophrynidae; genus Rhinophrynus; species Rhinophrynus dorsalis. The sequence goes on from CM074718.1 coordinate 15,123,597, forward strand.
TAAGGTACAGGGAGAAGTCCTGCTGGTCTCTGTGATTCTGTGTCTGTACATGCACTGATATCTGTAAGTTGTACAGTAAGGTACAGGGAGAAGTCCTGCTGGTCACTGTGATTCTGTGTGTGTACATGCTCTGATATATGTAAGTTGTACAGTAAGGTACAGGGAGAAGTCCTGCTGGTCTCTGTGATTCTGTGTGTGTACATGCGCTGATATCTGTAAGTTGTACAGTAAGGTACAGGGAGAAGTCCTGCTGGTCGCTGTGATTCTGTGTGTGTACATGCGCTGAAATCTGTAAGTTGTACAGTAAGGTACAGGGAGAAGTCCTGCTGGTCTGTGTATGTGTGTGTACATGTGCTGATATCTGCTGGTTGCACAGAAAGTCAGGAAGACAAGTCCTAATTCCCTTCAGTATTTAAGCAGTGACATCTACAAGTTATTGCATGATTCTTACAGAACAAAGTGGAAACCTTCTGGGTTACAATAATCAGGGACATGTTGCCTTGGGGAACTTTAAGGGTAAATTGTGTTAAAGATCTCGGGTCAGCTCATTTTGCAAGTTTACAGGTAATCCTCACCTGCCATTCTATAAGATCTTCCAGGCCCTTCCTGTGCAGAAGAGATTACAAGGTGTCACTAGTCTCTGTGGTTCAAACAGGTATCACAATGCATTTACGGGCCTCCGGCCTTCCTCTGCGACTGCTTTTTTGGCTGGATCTGGACCACATGTCCTTCAGGTCCATTGTTCCACTGCCGTACACAGCATCATGTAAAAATAAAAATGAAGCTCTTTAAGGCGACTCAGTGGACCCTATAAAAGACTGCGCTTGGTGGAATTTACACCTGTATGTTTACAATCTGCACATTTCTCCCTTAGTAAGACCAGGAACCTGATAGGAAGGGAAATGTTAGAACGTGATTTATAGATCCCAGGACGTCTCCTGTTAGTCATTAACGTGGCTGCTGGGATTGCAACGGAGTGTGTCACCCGGCGCGCACAGCCCAGAAACCATGCTTTGTACTACAATAAAATACAGGCAGCGAGCACATGAATCCGGCTGAATAGTGGAGGGCTTTAATTTTTTTTACAAAAAAATAAAGTTAAAGGGATAGTAATGTTTCACAAAAAAAAAAAGCAGCTTCAATTAATCTTCATAGTATTTGGGCCATGGAGAGTATTATTTCAATTCTGTCAGAGTTGTAGTTCAGGAGTAATTGAATGATAAAGTATCCCCCTCCCGCCCCTTTTACCTAGTGTAAGACACCTCCCCTCAGATGTGGAATCTGGTCACTTGACCGGACAGAATTCAGCAAGGGACAATCTTCTTACTGTGATCATAAGGAAAACCCTCCCCCCCCCGACAGGTTTTTCAGCTTTTTCCCTTATCTTAATTGAATATTGTCCCTCCCTGTGATCCATCCGGACAGTCTTGCTGCTCTGAGGTGAGCAGTGTTACATCAGTAAAAGGGACGGGAGGTGGATACTTATAATTCAATTACTCTTGTACTACAACTCTGACAGTACTGAAATAGCACTCTCCATGGCCAAAATACTATGAAGATTAATTGGAGCTGCCTTTATTGTGAAACATTACTATCCCTTTAAGCACACAAACACTAACCGACTAAATAAGACTGGGGAGTAGTCGGTGACTCAGTCACTGTGAGTGCACTACCTGTGTTTAACCTTATGAGTGCCAGAGGCCTGGTTTAAATGGGGGGCTCAGAACCCAAATGTCCTTCTTTAGGAGATATTATAGGTCTGTACCATCCTAGTGTCCCTCTTTAGAAGATATTAGGGTTCTACACCACCTAAGTTTCCCTCTTTAGGAGATATTAGTGTTCATACCTCCCAAGTGTCCATCTTTAGGAGATATTAGGGGTCCATACCTCCCAACTGTCCCTCTTTAGGAGATATTAGGGGTCCATACCTCCCAAGTGTCCCTCTTTAGGAGATATTAGGGGTCCATACCTCCCAAGTATCAATCTTTAGGAGATTATAGGTGTCCATACCTCCCAAGTGTCCCTCTTAAGGAGATATTAGGGATCCGTACCTCCCAAGTGTCCCTCTTTAGGAGATATTAGGAGTCTGTACCTCCCAAGTGTCCCTCTTTAACAGTTATTAGGGATCTGTACCTCTCGAGTGTCCTTTTTAGGAGATATTAGGGGTCCATACCTCCCAAGTGTCCCTATTTAGGAAATATTAAGAGTCCATACCTCTCAAGTGTCCTTTTTTAGGAGATGTTAGGGGTCCATCCCAAGTGTCCCTCATTAGGTGATATCAGAGCTACATACCTCCCACATGTCCCTCTTTAGGAGATATTTGGGGTCCATACCTCCCAAGTGTCCCTCTTTAGGAGATATTAGGTGTTCATACCTCCTACGTGTCCCTCTTTAGGAGATATTAGGTGTTCATACCTCCTATGTGTCCCTCTTTAGGAGATATTAGGTGTCTGTATAAACAAGTTGTACAGGAAAGAAACAGCCCGAAATTCCCCAGAGTGCCACATTGTCCTTCCCTTGGCTCAAACTGTGGTATTTTGGTGTATGTAGCTTGATAAATTAACATTGGGAAGGTGCAGAGACTTATTTTCTATTCCATAACCACTCTCATCCATTCACCTCAGTTACTACTAAACCAAAAAGTTCTAACACCGTTACACAGAGTATAAACAGGTTACACAGATAACTTTAATGAGGCGAAATGCTGGTAGGGAACAGATCCCCTTTCACCTTTTGAGTGCCAGAGGGGTACTTTCTGGCACTCAGAGGTTAAGTCAAACTACTTCACATACCATGGGGGGTTAACATATACAAAAAAACAAAAAAGGAGTGAGAATAAAAAAAGTACAAATTTCCCTTCGATTTAAACGGGGGCTTTAACCCTAGAATTCAAGAGACGTATCCAGTGCATTGCGAAGCAATGAGATGGAGACACTCTTGCATTGGGTTACAACCCCCATTTAAATCAATGAGAATTTGTTAAAGGGATAGTAATACTTAAAATGTAAAGAAAATGTTGTAGGGTTTATCCCCAGGCGAAAACAAGGGTACTCCCACTACTGAAAGGTGTTTCATTCATAAGTTATTAATTTTCAAAGTTGAATTTTGTAGGTGCAATATCACAGTGGCCTGAAATTGTACAGTGGCGCTGTTGCTACACGATCCTATGGACAGCTCTGGTCCCGGGACCATAAATCTCCATAGGATGGTGTAGCAACAGCGTCACTGTACAATTTCAGGCCACTGTGATATTGCACCTAAAAAATTTAACTTTGAAAATTAATAACCTTTGAATGAAACACCTTTCAGCAGTGGGAGTATTCTTGTTTTACTCAGGGGGATAAACCCTACAACATATTTTTTTTTACATTTTAAGTATTACTATCCCTTTAATGTCTATTTCCCCCAAAGGTGCAGTTTGTTTGATCCATAATTGCTATATTTCTTTTTAGCACGCAAAATCTTTTTTCCTTGAGCATCGTGTTACCAGTGCGTTCCCAGCACTGCTTTCCAGTAAACTCATAACCTCAGTATTAGCCGGACCGGTAGCCCACTGGGCCTCAGCATCACAGAGAGGCGATTAAAGGGATGGCTGTGTAATCGTTTGAACCTGTTCAGACAACAGTTTATCTCTGTAATCTGATTGTCCTGTAATCCCCTTCTGTCTCCTCGTCCTTTTCCTGCAAGGCAAATGTGTACCGTGGCACCAACTCCATGAAAGTGTTTGGATAACTTTCCCAGAGCATTCCTCTCTGTGTAATCCTCTTCTTCTTCCAGATCATCATCTTCATCCGCAGCGGCGAAATCCTCATGTTTTTCATAAAACAAACAGACCTTGGGACCAAGAGCCTTTTTCATAACTCTAAATAGGTGCAATTGAGGGGCAAATCAATTGGATCATAGGGGATAAATTAAAATTCCATTGACTTAAATGGGGCTTTTAACCCCATTCAACAGTTTAAAATTAGTATTTAATGGGTGAGTAAACTTTTTTATGAAAAAAAAACAAACAAAACATATCTTGTAGGATGTTTCCTGCTGAGCAAAACATGGACACCCACTGCTGAGAAAGTCATGCTTCTAAAATTTACACCTTAAACTGTTGTTTTTTTATATTATCAGACAGTTCACTTACAGTTCACCTGGTGTTCAGGTGCATGTAACTGTGCATTGCCCCTGATGGATGCATGTAATGGGGCATTGCCCCTGATGGATGCATGTAATGGTGCATTGCCCCTGATGGATGCATGTAATGGTGCATTGCCCCTGATGGATGCATGTAATGGTGTATTGCCCCAGCTTGTGCATGTAATGGGGCATTGCCCCTGATGGATGCATGTAATGGGGCATTGCCCCTGATGGATGCATGTAATGGTGTATTGCCCCTGCTTGCTGCATGTAATGGTGTATTGCCCCAGCTTGTGCATGTAATGGTGCATTGCCCCTGCTTGCTGCATGTAATGGTGTATTGCCCCAGCTTGTGCATGTAATGGTGCATTGCCCCTGCTTGCTGCATGTAATGGTGCATTGCCCCTGCTTGCTGCATGTAATGGTGCATTGCCCCTGCTTGCTGCATGTAATGGTGCATTGCCCCTGCTTGCTGCTTGAAATGGTGCATTGCCCCTGATGGATGCATGAAATGGTGCATTGCGCCTGCTTGCTGCATGTAATGGTGCATTGCCCCTGCTTGCTGCATGTAATGGTGCATTGCCCCTGCTTGCTGCATGTAATGGTGCATTGCCCCTGCTTGCTGCATGTAATGGTGCATTGCCCCTGCTTGCTGCATGTAATGGTGCATTGCCCCTGCTTACTGCATGTAATGGTGTATTGCCCCTGCTTACTGCATGTAATGGTGTATTGCCCCTGCTTGCTGCATGTAATGGTGCATTGCCCCTGCTTGCTGCATGTAATGGTGCATTGCCCCTGCTTGCTGCATGTAATGGTGCATTGCCCCTGATGGATGCATGTAATGGTGCATTGCGCCTGCTTACTTCATGTAATGGTTTATTGCCCCTGATGGATGCATGTAATGGTGCATTGCCCCTGATGGATGCATGTAATGGTTTATTGCCCCTGATGGATGCATGTAATGGTGCATTGCCCCTGATGGATGCATGTAATGGCGTATTGCTTTGCTGCTGGCATGTCATGGTGTTTTGCCCGAGTGGCTTTATGTAATGGTGTGTTGCTGTGCTGGAAGCATGAAATGGTGCATTACTCTGCTGCTCTCATGCAATACTAAGTAAAGAAGGTACCGGTTCATTGACCTGGCATGACCCAGGTGAAAATCATCCCTGTTTCCAAAATGGTCAGTGTTATAGGATTTTATGTTGTATTTATTGTGGAAATGAGCTGGATGTAAACAATTCTGGGGTAAACCAACTGCACCATAGGAGACAAATAAAAATGCCAAAATGTGTTATAGGGATTTTAACCCTTTGAATATTAAAGAGCTCTCCAATATATTGCTGCATGATAGAGACCTCCACAGAAGTAGTTATAAGTCCCATTTCCAAAAATAGAAAAAAGAAAAAAGCTCACAGCGCTTACTCATCATAAAATATCCATATCATATTATAAATTAAATATAAGAATAAATTTAGAAGTATAGATAGCAGCAAGAAATGAGAGGGTTCTCCAGTCCCCCTGACATTAGGCCTAAACCCAAAAGTGAAAACACATACAAAAAAGACAGACCTGCACTCTTTTATATACTGTGAACGTAAGTGCCCTGTATTTAGTATATGTAATAACTCTTGGTAAATCAAAGTGAAAATAAGTGAGAATTTTGTCCCACAACTTGACCAATCCATGTGTAAGGTTACAAACCACGCCAAGATATCTCACTTTGCGGTAAGTCCTACTCTAATACACCTATAGAGGTCCTATCTAAATTAAAAACAGACATTCTCTGAGGAAAGATGTTATCATAAACGCGTCAGTGGGGACCCTTTAAATGACGCGTTTATTATAACATCTATCCTCAGAAAATGTCTGTTTTTAATTTAGATAGGGCTTCTGTAGGTGTATTATAGTAGGACTTACCGCAAAGTGAGATATCTTGGCGTGGTGGTAAGATTACACATGGATTGGCCAGTTTGTGGGACAAAATTCTCACTTATTTTCACTTAGATTTACCAAGAGTTATTACATATGCTAAATACAGGGCACTTATGTTCACAGTATATAGAGGAGCGCAGGTCTGTCTTTTTTGTATCCATTTCAAAAGTGTTTGGAAATTGTATTTGTCCCCTCGGTACCAGAAATGCACCATTTCTTGTATTAGTGTATCATCTTTGTTGTGCTGAGCAAAGAGCAATCTGCAGAAAAAAAAAAGATGAACAATTTTGGGGCAAACCAACTGAATCAAACAGGTAATGATTTTCTCACTCAAAGGAACATATTAAGGTATCCAGAACTCCCACGGAGTCTAATAGCATCTGTGCCTCGCATCAAAGGAAGCGTGAAACGCGTTGACTTTACATCCACACTTGCAATAAAGAAAATCTGATTATTTTGGGTTTTAAGTCACTGACTTGTAATTGTTCCGATAGCAGAATGACGGCTCTGTTCTGATCCTCACATGGAGGGGGTCCAGATTAGGATATTGGGCATTGCTCCAGCACCTGAAGGAGAGGTTAAAGGGTCTGTCATAGTAGCCTATGTCTTGTCATGTAATCTTGTTAAATGCTTGGGAAAGATTGTGTTCCTGGATTCGCCGCGATGACCGACATCTGTCTGATAAAGATGTCAGGATTTGAGTGTTTAAAGGACATTCTGGACACTTTAAAAAGGAAATCTTACTCCGAATCCACTTTGAACTCAATCGTTAATTGGAAATTTAAAGGGGAAGTTACGCCACCTACTAACAAGCCCACAGTTACCTTACTATGGACAGAAAATCCTAATGACCCCTGTGAATTTTGTGTTTCTGTCTTTGTTCAAGAGATAGCATCATCAATCAGTCTTGGATTTCAGATCCGTGGGGGCGGACATGACAGTTGCTAGTGGTGTTTTAAACTGAAGCAAGGAGAGTGCATAAGCCTCCTTAACTGTTTAAGGCCCAGCGGGTGGTTTTGCACACCCCTCTAGTCCTTAAACGGTTAAGATTACCATATACAGTGAGCAGAGTTTGGTCCTGCTATCAACTGTCATGTCCGCACCCACGGATCTGAAATCCAAGACTGTGTGAAGATGCTCTCTCTTGAACAAAGACACAAACACAAAATTCACAGGGGTCATTAGTATTTTCTGCCCATGCTAAACTAAGTGGGAATTATTATTAGGATATGACACTGCCCCTTTTAAGTTAATGATTGTATGTGATATTCTGAAGTGGTATCCTTTTAAAATGTCACACGCAAAAGAGCTTTAGACATAAACCAAACTAACCATGTCATCATGATCAAAAGGGCGACATGGGAATCTAGCCCAGCATGAAAGCACTAGATTCTCATGCCACTGCATTAAACGTCACTTACAGAGAAGGAGGGAATAAGGGTGTAAATGTCCAGTAGTCCAACCGTTATAACATCAGTACATAAATACTTTTTTTTTAATAAAACCCACCAGCGTACGAGAGGCTCTGAAGATGAACAAAAGCACAAGTAGCATTTGGTAAACCATCCTCTACCTATGCCCTCATATGTCGTGGTGTGTTGACGTGGTGTGCTGAGTACTTCGTCGGGCTCTCTCTCCACTGCTCTGCGTGCTCTGCTCCGCCCTGTCATTCCACACACAGAAAAGTGGAAAGTGACGTTTAATGTGGAGACATGAGCATCTAGTGCTTTCATGTAGGGTGAGATTCTCATGTCTCCCTTTTGATCCTGGTGACATGGTTAGTTCGCCTTTATGTCACACTTTCTTTTGCGTGCAACATTTTAAACGTTAACCTTTTGAAGTAAGAATATGGATAAAAAAGAAGGCAAAAAAAAAACTGTGACATTGGGAAGAAATACAAATTTCCAACCCGACCCTTTGATATAAAAGGTTATTTTAACTCCCTTAATGACAGATCTCCAGCACATTGCTCTATACCGCTGATTTCCATGGCCAGTACTCGGGGGATTCCAACAGGACAGGTTTTAGTGATATTGCTAATTAAGCACAGGTGGATCGATCACAATGACTGAGTCACCAAACTACTCACCTGCAATTAAGCCGGAATGTAATGAAAAATCTGGGCTGTTGATTTAGGATTAATGCAATGTAAGACAGAAAGAAACAAAGGACACGTCCCAATAGTGCAATCCGGTTATAACTTTTAAATAATAAAAGTAAAAGTTAGCAATTCTACTCACAAGATCTAAATGTTAGGAGGATGATATCACCAGATCTGACTAAACAAGGATTCTGAGATCGTCAAACCTGTCTCTGTTCAGGTACGTGGTTCTACAGCTCAAGATCTTCGTAGCAAGTATACAGCTCAAAGTGTCAGCAGGAACAGCCAGAAGAAGGCAAAATCATGGGAACTTATCCTCTTGTTTAAAAACACATTTATTATAAGTAAAATGCATCATCATTGATATACAATGTAATGAAAGACCCTTATGAGTTTCACAGCTAATTTGCTGCTTTATCAAAGTGTCACGGTAGCTAGACAAATAAAGACTCTGACGGGTACAGTTAAAATCAACACCACTTTATTGAAAGATAATATAATGAATAGGTTGCCCAACCTTCCTCGGGGTCAGGCGTGGAGACAGTGCTACAGTCCACTACCCAGAAGCTGACACTGAACTTAGCCCGAATTCAGAAACCAGGAACATGACAGAGAACCTAGCCTACAGTTCTGGGTACCACCTGAGATGTAGAAGGGTGGCAAGTGGCCAATATCACCCTAGGATGCTAGGGTCAGCAGAAGCGCGATGACCTAGAACGCTAGGGCCTAAAGAGACACAATACCCTAGAAGGCTAGAGCACACTGCAGGCAGACACCACACCCTAGAACTCTAGGGTTCAGGTGAGATCCTAGGCAAGATCAGAGCGATACAAGACCTATCGGTCAGACAGAACCCGGAGTAGTATGATGGCAAAGACCGGGCCTAGGAACCTGCACGGAGAGAAAGCCAGGCCCAAGGTATAGCGCAAGCAGAGTCAGACAAAGCCAAGGTCATATACGTAACGGGTAGTCAGACAGAGTCACAGTACTTAGCATTGAGAGGGTAGTCAGCCAGGCCAGGAGTCATACACGGAGCCAGGGATCGAGCACGGATCGGGTAGTCAGACAAGGCCAGAGGTTCGGGCACAAATTGGGTAGATAGACGGAGCTGAAAGGCCATACACGAATCGGAATCAGCAGCCAAGAATGGGTCACAACGAGGAATACAAGCAAAGCTCAGAAACACCACAAACGGGCCTGAAGCAATGTTTGAAGGCCGCATATAAGGCCTACCGGAGAGGCGGAGCATAGATCAGTCAATTCAGCTGTGACTACAAAAATAGCAAGCCCACTGTAGTGATGCCCGTATGCAAACATGAAGTTCAGACAGCGACCAGACATGCTGCTGTTGAGCAGAAGTGGGGAAAGGCAGGTAACGCCACGGGAGAAGATCACGGGCAGTGTGATACAAAGATGGTTAGCCTAAAAACAAAAGAGGAAAAAATGCTCCCGTCGCAAACAACCTGCATTTAAACACTTTGCTTAGGATCTCATTGGTTCACATCAATTGGGCATCCGCCAGACCAGAATCATCCATAGGTCTGCTCTGACGGAGGCTCATAACAAGAAGGTTATTCAATTGGATCCTATGTCTATCCATAGTATAAAAAATGATCTTGATCTCACAATATAAACATAGAAATATGCAAAATTATATATACCGTAAAGAATGAAAATGCTCATACCCATTCCACCAGAAAATAAACTGTTCGGTGTCATTCTCAAATGACAACCGAATCAACAAATCTTTTTTGAAACATGGGGATCGACCTCCACTTAATATAGTGACAACAGGACCAACAAATCTTTTTTACATCATGGGGGTCAACCTCCACTCAATATAGTGACAACAGGACCAACAAATCTTTTTTACAACATGAGGGTCGACCTCCACTCAATATAGTGACAACAGGACCAACAAATCTTTTTGGAAACATGGGGATCGACCTCCACTCAATATAGTGACAACAGGACCAACAAATCTTTTTGGAAACATGGGGATTGACCTCCACTCAATACAGTGACAACAGGACCAACAAATCTTTTTTACAACATGGGGGTCGACCTCCACTCAATATAGTGACAACAGGACCAACAAATCTTTTTTGAAACATGGGGATTGACCTCCACTCAATATAATGACAACAGGACCAACAAATCTTTTTTACAACATGGGGGTCGACCTCCACTCAATATAGTGACAACAGGACCAACAAATCTTTTTTGAAACATGAGGATTGACCTCCACTCAATACAGTGACAACAGGACCAACAAATCTTTTTTACAACATGGGGGTCGACCTCCACTCAATATAGTGACAACAGGACCAACAAATCTTTTTTGAAACATGGGGATTGACCTCCACTCAATATAAGGACAACAGGACCAACAAATCTTTTTTACAACATGGGGGTCGACTTCCACTCAATATAGTGACAACAGGGCCAACAAATCTTTTTGGAAACATGGGGATCGACCTCCACTCAATATAGTGACAACAGGACCAACAAATCTTTTTGGAAACATGGGGATCGACCTCCACTCAATATAGTGACAACAGGACCAACAAAACTTTTTGGAAACATGGGGATCGACCTCCACTCAATATAGTGACAACAGGACCAACAAAACTTTTTGGAAACATGGGGATCGACCTCCACTCAATATAGTGACAACAGAACCAACAAATCTTTTTTACAACATGGGGGTCGACCACCACTCAATATAACCAATTAATATTAGAATAGAAAAGAACACATTAAAAATAAGGTTTAGGATTCATGTTGAGGAAACACTGACACGGAAATCATTAACTGGATCACAACATCAAAAACGTCTTTGAAGACACTTGGAAATGTCCACTACTCCAGACCCTGAGCTTGCCCTGGTTTGAAGTGTTGTTTCCATTATGTAGAGACTAGTTGAAGAGCCCGTTACACGGGCCACAGTGCCACTGCCAGCCGGTCGCAAGGCAGTCATGCTCAGTAGAGACTTCCCACTCCACGGCTGATACAGTGCCAGCCTGTCGCGGTGCAGTCATGCTCAGTAGAGACTGCCCACGCTGCGGCTGATACAGAGCTGGATGCTCCTTCGGAGCACCCCGATCTGTATCATTCTCATCACAGGCAGTCTCTACTGCGCATGACTGCGTCATTACATATGTTTTAGCAAATTATTATATAGGATATCTTAGTATAGGTTACATTAAGATATATTAGTGAATCAATTCTGTATACGCTTATATACTAGCCAATTAATTATTTACGTAAAGAGCTGAGCTAAGAACAAGGGTCATCCATTAAGATTAGAGAAAAGGCAAGGATTCTTTACAGTAAGGGTGATAAAGCTATGGAATTCTTTACCTCGGTATGTTGTACTTGAAGATAATGGAGCTGCTTTCAAAAAAGCAATGGATGCCTATCTAGCACAGAACAATACTGAAAATGATGACAGATGGCTTCAAAGCAGATAGAATGTTGATAAATCTTTTTTACCCACTTGCGGCTAAATTAGAAATTGCTCCAGAGGGCTTTTTTTTTTACTTCCTCTGGATCAACAGGGGTGATTTGGCATGGACTGGACTCGATGGACACATGTCTTTTCTCAGCCTTATCTACTATGTCACTATGTATCCCAATTCACTGATCATTATTCGTATTTCATATATCACATTTTATTTATCCTTAAATAAAATTATATATATTGTTTCATGAGTATGACACCATCTGAAGGGTGTCCCATGTTTTTTCTTTGACAAAAATAATAAAGTAGAGTTTAAAATGTGTATTGACAGCAATGATTATGCACTTTGTTCTCATTCTAACTTTGAAACCCAAGAATAAATATATATTTACGCATTAAGTGCTTGAGAAATTACCTATGAAATTCTAGATTACATGTTAGGGGGTGCCCTTCCAGGAAAAAGTATTGGAGCCAATGCTGTAATACATACTACCAAACAATCTCTGTCCTCATACACACGCTGTAGCCTGGAATAAAAAGGTTTTGGAGTTTTTAGAGATGCCCCACTGCCCAACAGAGTGATTCCTGGCTACTAAGTAACCTCTAATAGGAACACTGGAGAAAGACAATTTCAAGCACATAAGTACTTGTGCTATACAGAATTATTATTAATTACAGTTTCAGTCAGGGACATGCAAAGACATTTTGGGGGGCAGGGGCTTAAATGAAAAAAAGGGCACTTCTCATAAATATTTATTCGAAATATATATTTAAAAAAAAGAAAAGAATTTACATCTCAGGAGCCTGTAGGCACAGAAATCTGAAGTGCCCCCCCCCCATTGACCATCTCCACTGGACACCTCCACAATGCTCCTAATCTCCACATTGCCCCCCATCATCTCCATATTGCCCTTACATTGTCCCCTGTCAGCTCCATATTACCCCCATCAGCTCCACATTGCCCCCATCATCTCCATATTGACCCCATCAGCTCCAACTTACCCTCACATACATTGCCCCATCATCTCTACATTGCCATCATCTCCATCTTGCCCCCCATCAGATCCGTATTGTCCCATCATTTCCACATTGCCCCCCAGTGTCTGTTTCCTACCTCTTCCCTGGTGGTCCAGAGGCAGGAGAGGTCTGTATGTGCCTCCTTTGGCACAGACCTGTAGCTGCTGGAGCTCCCGCGCGGTCTTCTCTTCATGCAGAGCGATGGGAGATGATGTCATCTCCCAGCGCTGTGTAATACTAAAGAGCTGACGCAGCATCTACAGGTCTGTCCTGAAGGAGGCACAGACCTGACTGGGCGGTAGGGGGGTTAGTGCAGGCGGCGAGGCAACTTTTTTTTTGTTAAAAGGGCACGAGGGCACTTTGGACAAAAAGGGAAGGTGCTCAAGCCACCCTTGGTGTCTATGTGTGCACGTGCCTGGTTTCAGTGCAGATAGGCTGTTGGTCCAGTGCGATATCAGTTTGTCTTTTGGAGTCAAGAAGGACTGTTCCGCCTGTGTGGGTATATTTGGAAAACATTTTTTTTACCTTCCTCTGGACAAACAAAATCAAGAGTGATACAACAAAGGTTGAACTTGATGACATCTGTTTTTTTCAGCCTCATCAGCTATGTTACTATATCATTGGAGATTGCAAAAACCATCACAGCCTCCAGTGTCACTGGCATGAAAGATCCACACAACCACCTTGAAAATCTCCTATTCTACAGCTCCACAGAATTCTGCACTGAACGCAGCAAAGTAGCGGCATTCAAATATAGTCTACAAGGAGAGAGCGCCTCATGGGAAAGGCCAGATTGGGGTACGTTGTTAGGCTCTTCACGAGTGACGTGGTGTATGTCATATGTACAGGGTTATAATAAAAACACCACACAAATTGGATGAAAAACAGGCCCTAGATTTATTTTAAATAACATACATGGTCAAAGATCTTTGCCGAATAATATAACTTACTCAGCCTGTAAACCTGCATAGTGTAGTAGATTGGGAGCATGCAACATTTTACATGCCCGGCCACCGCCTGCGACCCCCTCGCCCGCAGCAGTCACTTACCTGATCTCCCACTTGGCGCACCGCTGTAGTAATACAGAGCGATGGGAGATGACATCATCTCCCAGCCTCTGCATTACTACAGCGGCGCGCGTGAGCTCCGGTTGCAGAGATCTGTGCCGAAGGAGGCACAGATCTGTAAAGACACTCCGCTAGACCACCAGGGACTGGAGGTAGGGGAAATGTGAAGATGGGGGCATTGTGGAGATGAAGGGGGCATTGTGGAAGGGGCATTGTGGAGATGAAGGGGGCATTGCGGAGATGGAAGGGGGCATTGTGGAAGGGGCATTGTGGAGATGAAGGGGGCATTGTGGAAGGGGCATTGTGGAGATGTGTCCTTCAAACTTTGCTTTCTGTGAAGAATCCCCCATTTGCGCAAATTACAGCCTGTTAGACCTTTAGCATTGTTTGTTGAGTTAATGTGAAGAGAATTCACCCTATGCTTCCTGAAGAACCTCCCACAATTTGGATTGGCTTGATGGGCACTTCTTACGTACCATACCGTCAAGCTGCTCCCACAACAACAAGGACATTTGTAAGTGACCCCAAACTTTTGAACGGTAATGTATCATATTGATCTAAAGACACCATCATAAAGCTTTTGTTTTTATGGAGTTGAACTGGTTCCTGTTTAAAGGGATAGTAATACTACTTTTATGTAAGTTTTAATATTGTAGATATTAACCCCTTAATGACAAAGGACTTACCAGGTATGTCCTACAAAAACTGTCACTTAGTGACAGAGGATGTACCTGGTAAGTCCTGGAAGTAGTACCGGAAGTCCGGGCCCCAGTTCGGAGACTCCAGAATAATATAGAATTTTTTTTTTGTTTTGTATGATGGATGTTAAGGTGACAGTCGCGTTACTAAGGGGTTAAATAAGTTTAAGGCGGAGCCTGATTTTGTAGGAGGAGCTAGAGACTTTATAAACTCTCCATCCCAGCAGCCCCTTTGCGCACGTAATCTTTGTTACCCCACCCTCCATCTTACTATTTTCCTTAAGGTGAGCCCTCTAAACTGGCTCACTGCACCTCACGCCCCTTGGGTTAACTACGCCCCAGGGTTTAAGCCACACTCCTGTCAGTCCATGTTTAACTATCACCGTATCATTATCTGGATCTGTAAGCCCCGAATACAAATAAAGAAAAGCATCAAAGTTTTTTTGCAATAATGTTCATAGTTTTAGTGTCATCTCGATCTAAAGTTCACCCCTCCTGTCCCTTTTAGCTTCATCAACACTGTAGCTGTCAGACAACGGTCTACTGCCTCAAACCAGGCCACTTTGTAGACCAATGTCATGAAGATTTCCTTTGTATCCAATGCTATTTCAGCTCTCCATACGACCCGTCTGGTCTGCAGACCAGAATCCAAGTCTGACAGCAAGGGGGCTGACATAGCTAAAAGGGGCAGGAGGGGTAAACTTTCCATCCAGATGACACAAACTATGAAAGTTATTGCCAAAAGACTTTGATGCTTTTGTTTATTTATTTAAAGAGGAACTATCACGTTCTATAAAATCATTCCCCAATAATTAGGAATATGGCGATATGCTTCTTAAAAGTGCTATTATCGGGCACAAGTACCAAGTTCTGAAGCAATGCTTCTATTTCTGAGACTTACGGCTAGGCTTCTTGCTGTAGAGGTATCTGCGCGCCTGTGTCGTCAGTCACTTCCTGTACCTTAAGGTACCATGCAACATCCCCTAGAGGAGACCGGGATGGACAGTGCAGTAGCACAGATGTCTCCAAGCCAAGATGTCTGCGTACAAGCCTGGCTGCCAGTTTCAGGAAGGATTACTTCAGAAATTCGTACTTGTGCCCAATAATAGCACTATTAACCCCTTAAGGACTAGCGCGCACACGCGCAGCTGGCACTTGAGGACCACGGGGCTTTTTTTTTTTTTGCAATTTCGGTTCAGGGCTTCAGGAGCGGTGTGCTGCCACGCCGGGAGCCCTGAACTCCATGACGTACCAGGACCGTCAGTGGTCTTTAAGTGCTGGACCCCCGTGAAGGTCCTGGTACGTCAATGGTCCTTAAGGGGTTAAGAAGCATATTGCTATACACCTAATTATTGGGGAATGACTTTCTATAGGGAGATCGTTCTTCTTTAATACCTACAATATTAAAACTTACATAAAAGTAGTATTACTATCCCTTTAAGTGATGTCCTTTATTACAAATCGCTCCATTTTTTCCGGGTGGATACTGCTTTAAGTAGATTGTTGTAGTCATAGGGTCCCTATTACCTTGTGGGATTACAGTACAAGAAAGAGCCAGTGGGATGCGTAGTACTAACATTCCAGCTTTCGGATAGACAATTAGGGACATATTTGTATTGTCAGAGTGGAGCTCAAATCCAGCAGAACCATGTTGTGATGTGATCAGGCTGCACCTCTGCCTTGGAACTTGTGATCTCTATTGTGGTATATGGAGCCCCAGGCTAGGAAGGTCTGGGAACCTACGAGAGAAAACTCTCCTGCTCATTAACATCCCAATTAACAAGGGACAATACAGCGGCAGCAGCAGAGAGAGAGTGAAAGAGCCAAAGAAAGGGAGAGAAGATAATTAAAAGGGAACGGTGGGGATTATATCCCATAATGCCAGATCAAGGGGAACCGGGGTTTAGAACTCCTAATTAATTTGACATTAAAGGTTCCAGTGCAATATTCCTTTTTCCATAATACCCTAAAACATGTAAAGAAGAAAAGAGGCAGGGTGATAAGATGGCGCTACAATGGTCTATGATACCTAATGCTTCCCTGCCTGGGACTGATCAGACACACAAGCAAAGTTATTTTATCAAGCTGCAACTGCACCATATACGGTAACCTGCCATTGATGAAAAAGTGAGTTTTAACCTCGTGAATGCTAAAAGTCTCTCATTCATTATGATAGCGACCTCTTCAGCAGTCAAAAGGTAAACGGCTCCATTTGGATCGATGGGGATATCCATTCCCTGCCCCCGTTGTGCAGTTGGTTTGATCCAGAATTGCACTTCTATAGCTTGATGAAAAGGGCCCTGCGTGTTTCTGTAAATGTCATTTATTACGCTAACGCTAATTGTTTTTTAGATACTTTCCTGTTATCCGGAAGCATTTTCAAAACTATTTCCTGTCATTGATTTTGTTTAAACCCTTTGTGTGCCAGAGGGGTTCGGAATGCATTGCTTTGCAATGCATTCCGTAACCCTCTGGCACTCAAAGCGTTAACAATGTTTGAACAATATTATGGTAAAGATTTGTTTTGAAAGGTTTGAAAGATATTATAATAAAGGTTTTGTTTAAAAATGTTTGAAAAATTATTTGAAAATGGTTCCGGATAACAGGTACGTACCGTTTTTTATTTCACAATATTGCAGTATTTAATATTGCACAAAGGCTGATGTGCTAAGACGGGCAGGTGTAATTCTGGAATCAACTGTACAACAGGGGCGTAATAAAAAAAAAAAAAAAAAAAAAAATTAAAAATGATGTATGTACTTTTTTCCAAATAAAAAAACAAACAAATTATTTAAATGAGGCTTTTAACCTTTTCAATGACAGAGAGAATTCCAATGCAAATGCTTGTTTACTTTTGGTGATACATCCCATAAGTGTTAGCAGACCTGTAGCAATGGTCACTTCCAGGTCTTGTAGGCCAGTAATCCATGGGCCTGTGAACTTCTGAAAATGAGCTGACCCTAAGATATTTGAAATATTAACCCTTAAAATTTTACATAATGGAGATTTAGTGCAATATGTCCTTGCAAGGGAGTCCACAATTTTTTTTTTTGGGGGGGGGCAAAGCCATATGTCCTCCAAGCCATCTTGAAAAGCCCCTATGTTTATCCAGGGTGGGCAAGTGTAGGGTGGGGCAAGCTCCCCGTCTTGCCCCTCCCAGCAGATACCCATGCATCCTTGCTTGCTCTAACCCAGAGGTTCTCCATTTGGTCTTCAAGGAACCTTTAAAGGGATAGTAATGTTTCATAATAAAAGCAGCTCTAATTAATCATCACAGTATTTGGACTTTGGAGAGTGTTATTTCAGTTCTGTCAGAGTTGTAGTTCAAGAGTAATTCAATGGCAAAGTATCCCCCTCCTGCCCCTTTTACTGATGTAACACTGCTCAGCCAGATCAGAAGGGAGCTGCCCAGGTAGATTGCAGAGAGGGACAATCTTCAATTAAGATAAGGGAAAAACCTGAAAAACTTGTCAAGGGGGGCGGGGCTTTCATTGTTCTCATAGGAAGAAGATTGTCCCCTTCTGTTATCTGTCTGGTCTATGGACTGTATTCCACATCTGAGAAGAGATGGCTTACACTAGGTAAAAGGGGAGGGAGGGGAAACTTTGCTTGTGAATAACTCTCAAATCATAAAGGTTTGAGAGATAAGACTTATATCGTTCTTCATGTTTTTTTAACACCTACAAAATAAAATAAAGATAAAACAAAGTATTACTATCCCTTTAAAGGGACAGTAATACTTAATATGTAAAAAAATTATATTGTAGGGCTTATCCCCCTGACTAAAACAAGGGAACTCTCATTGCTTATTCATGACAGCTCAAACTTGAAATTGTTTTAGGTGCAGTGTCACAGTGGCCTGAAATTGTACAGTGGCGCTGTTGCTACACCGTCCTATGGACAGTTCTGTTCAGTTGACCATAAATCTTCATAGGATGGTGAAGCGACAGCGCAACTGTATCATTTCAGGCCACTGTGATACTGCACCAAAAATTTAGGTTCGAGCTGTACTAAATTTTGAATGAAACACCTTTCAGCAGAGTTTTTACTTAGGGGGATAAACACTACTATATATATATATATATATATATATATATATATATATATATATATATATATTACATTTTAAGTATTACTATACCTTTAACCCTTTGAGTGCCAGAGGGGTACCCGTACCCCTCTGGAACTCAAAGGGTTAATATGCTACAACATAGAGCTCTCACTGCCGAAACACAAACAAGACAAACAGGACTTCACCCCTTACTTTTTCTGATGGGAATGGCACCACTATAGAGAGTAAAGAAATATTTAATTGGGACAGATCATATAGTAGTTAACACAGGACTCTCTCACCCTGAGAATTATGACCTTCATAGTAAACATAATAACATAGTAAATTAGGTTGAAAAAAGACACAAGTCCATCAAGTTCAACCTTTGCCTCATAAACCAGAGAAATTACTATTATGTAAGCTTTCCTGCTACCAGATAATTTTGTCTTTATCAGACCTTCCTGTTTTGCTTACTAATACATCGTATAACCCTGTACATTCCGTTTTTAAAGAAATGTATCTAACCTTCTCTTAAATGTATCCATTGTATCTGCCATCACCACATCATTTGACAAGAATTCCACAATTTAACAGACCTCACTGTAAAAAAAACCCCTTCCTCTGCTGAAGTCTAAACCTCCTTTCTTCTAATCTCAAGGAGTAGCCTCTGGTTATTTGATCAGGCCTTGGAATGAACATCTCACCACAGAGATCCTTGTATTGACCTCTCATATACTTGTGCATTGTGATAAGGTCTCCTCTTAGTCGTCACCCAGAGACCCTGAGATTTGGGTCAAAAGCCTGAGTCTTAGGGTCAAACTTTGAGAGTTCTCAGCTATGTTAATCTAGAACTATCAAAATGGAAACACTGACAGGTCTTTCAGCCATCAATAACTATTTAATTAACAACAGGCTTTTTTTATAGCATATATTATGGCATGGCTTTAGAATGGAAGACCACAGTACATGAACCAATGATTGGTTGACACCCATTGACATTTGGATGTGTATCACTACAATCCAATCTCCAAGTGATCGCTTTGCATAGTTTTTGATTGGCTGTTGTGCAGACATTTCCTGCAATTGACACTGGAATGGCTTTGCCAACAGAGACATGGTGCCACTAGATTCAGATAAGGGTTCCTTCTACACCAGGGTCTCCAAAATTTTCTTTAACGGGAGCTACTTTTAATCAGTGTAGCATGCATACCTCCCAACATTTCAAATTGCCAAAGAGGGACAATTGTGTTTTAGGGGGTGTTGCTGGTGTGTGTGTGAGGGGGACATTACTGATAATTTTTAGGCTATTTCATGACCTCCTTGTAACCTAATAAATTACTTCTAACAAGACCAAAGTATTTTATTTACACAGGACTAATTTATAAAACACATTTACTGACCTTTAAATAATGATAATTTGACCTTTTATTGCTGTAGATCAATGCAATACACTTATATAAACACCACACAGTCTGATCTCCTAAAAAGAGGGACATCAGGGTGTGAAAGAGGGGACAGAGGAGTTTTCAGTCCAAAAGAGGGACTGTCCCTCCTAAAGAGGGACACTTAGGAGGTATGAACATGTACTTATCTACTCTAAAATATATATTGAAAATATATACATGTATTACTGTATGTATTAAGCCCGTCTCCAAAGCTGCTCTCACATACTCTTCATTCCTTCCCACACCTTCCAATAACAAAGTGTTGCACAGAAAACAAGTGACCTTATTAGCAGCTCAAGGTGATACATTTTGGTACAAGACGTATCATTTTTAGCAGAAGAAAATCTATATTCCCTAGCGAAGACAAAACATGTGGGCAGGGCTGGATTTACATCTCAGGAGCCTGTAGGCACAGAACTGTGAAGCCCCCCCCCATTTGCCAACTCCACTGGACACCTCCACAATGCTCATCAGCTCCATATTGCCCTCCATCAGCTCCATATTGCCCTCCATCAGCTCCATATTGCCCCCATTATCTCCATATTGCCCCTCACATTGCCCCCATCATCTCCATATTGCCCCCATCAGCTCCAACTTGCCCCCCATCATCTCCATATTGCCCCTCACTTTGCCCCCATCATCTCAAAATTGCCCCTCACATTGCCCCATCATCTCCATATCCCCTCACATTGCCCCCAACCCCATCAGCTCCAACTTGCCCCCCATAAGCTCCACATTGCCCCCCACCATCTCCATATTGACCTCCATAGGCTCCAACTTGCCCCCCATTAGCTCCATATTGCCCCCCACCATCTCCATGTTGCCCTCACATTGCTCACCTTCGACTCCAACTTGCCTCCACCATCTCCATGTTGCCCTGACATGGTCCGTTTCCTACCTCCCTGGTAGGAGTTCTGTCATCTGTGCCTCCTTTGGCACAGTCATGTAGTTACTGAAGCTCCCGCGTGGTCTCCTATTCAGGAATGCAGAGCGCTGGGAGATGATGTCATCTCCCAGCGCTCTGCATTCCTAAAGATGTGACAAGGGAGCTTACCACCTACAGGACTGTGCGAAGGAGGCACAGACATGTCCTGCCCGCCGGGGAGGTAGGAAATACGGAACGGGGGGGGGGCAGCTCCAGCGATGTGGCTTTTTTTTTTTTTTTTTTTTTTTTAATAATAATAATAATAAAAAAAAAAAAAAAAAGTAGATTTAAAAAAAAAAAAATCCCAATGGCAGGCGCCCCTCGGTGGCGTGCACCTGTAGGCAGGTGCCTACTTTGCCTAATGGCAAATCCGGCCCTGCATGTGGGTCTTCAGTGAGCCCACAGCTTTTCTGAGTAATAGTGCCTTCCCATTCTTAATAACCCCTACCCCATATTAGTATGCAAGTTTAAAGTTGTTGGAGTGGTTTAGTAAAACGTTTAATGAATATAACAGGAAGCTGGTATGGCATCATTTGTTACAATGGGTGAATGGATATGGAGTTACATTGTGGCTCTTACCCACTTTGACACCACATATTTCCCACATCGCTTACTATATATGTTGTCTTTACAAAGCATGTGGAATAATCTGTTATCAGTTATTATGGCAGTGGGGCAGAAAAAATATGAAATTGCTGTGAGGCCTCTATCTACATTACTATCAGCTATCTGACTGACCTCTGGTACCACAGGTGAAAGCAGTGACCAGATTGTCTGCAGACAGTTGGGGAGAAGATTTCAACCAATGATCCTGTCTCTGCCAGGGACATATAGCCTAATACCTGATTGGAGTGGAGAAAGCTACTAGCCATAGAACCACACCTACTGCCCCCTTCTTTGTAGCTATAGAACAGCACATACATATCTCCCAGCCATTTCCTACTACATTGGTAGCCACAAGCCCCCCCAGCCTTGTCTAACTGCACTAGTAGTCATAGAACCACACATGTCCTCCCCCCAGTCTTGTAACCATTGCACTGGTAGCCATATAACCACACATGTCCTCCCCCCTAGCCTTGTCCCACTGCCACTGGTATCCATATAACCGCACATGCCCCCACCTAAGCCTTATCCCACTGCACTGGTATTCATGAAATCACATACTGACCCCCCCAGACTTGTCCAATATCACTGACAGAATTGGAAACACTTACTGACCCCCAGCCCTCCTGCTGTTTCTAGACTACAACTCCCATAATTCCCCTGCCAGCCATTGACTGGAGGGGAATGATGGAAGTTGTAGTCTAGAAACAGCTGAAGAGTCTCTCATTGCTCCTCATCTCAGCCTTGTCCAACAGTAGAACAGAATCACTCATACTGACTACCCAGTCATGTCTCCAGAGGCGTAACTAGAAGCCACGGGGCCCTGGTGCAAGAATTGCCACGGGCCCCCCTCCGACCACATTGGCCACCTCCACATTGCCCCTTCCACAATGCCCCTCATGCTCCACATTTCCCCCCAATCTCCACAATGCCCCTCATTCTCCACATTTCCCCCCAATCTCCCACAATGCCACTCATTCTCCACATTTCCCCCCAATCTCCACAATACCCCCATCGCCACATTTGCCCCTACTGACCCCCGTCCTCCTACCTCCTGGGGGTCTAGTGGTGTGTGTGACATGCTGAATGAGGAAACAAACCTCTGACTGGTTGGTACACAAAGCTCCCGCGCGGTTCTTAGTAATGCAGAGCGCTGGGAGATTATGTCATCTCCAGCGCTCTGCATTACTCGGGCGGGTGGCGAGGGGGTCGCAGGGGGCGTCCGGGCCCCCTGAGAGTGACGGAACCGGTCGCAGGTGCGACCCCTATTGTTATGCCACTGCATGTCTCACTGTACTGGTCGCCAGAGAAGGACACATACTGACTTCCCTGGAGTCCCAGCTTTGTCCCACTACACTGGTAGCCATAGAAACCACACACAGGACACACACACACACCACACACACACACACGGTGGGTTATGCACTAAGGGGTGATAAAGAGGTGATAAAATGGAGATGATTTCTCCAGTGATATCACTTCTCCAGTTCCTATGTGATTCTATAGAAGCTATGTACTAAAATCTCCAAAACTGGAGATTTCTTAGTGCATAGGTTCCATAGAATAAACATTGAAAAGTGTAGAAGAGATATTACTGGAGAAGTCATCTCCACATTATCACCTTTTTAATCACACCTTAGTGCATAATCCCTGTGAATTCAAAAAATCAGATTGAACATCTCCTTAATGTGAATAAGATTGCTTGGATGTCTTTTGATTTTTAAAGGAATAGTAATACTTCATTTTATCTTTATTTTATTTTGTAGGCATTTAAAAAAAACATGAAGAACGATATAAGTCTTATCTCTCAAACCTTTATGGTTTGAGAGATATTCACAAGCAAAGTTTCCCCCTCCCGCCCCTTTTACCTTGTGTAAGCCATCTCTTCTCAGATGTGGAATCCAGTCCATAGACCAGACAGATAACAGAAGGGGACAATCTTCTTCCTATGAGAACAATGAAAGCCCTGCCCCCTTGACAAGTTTTTTCAGGTTTTTTCGCTTATCTTAATTGAAGATTATGTCCCTCTCTGCAGTCTACCTGGGCACCTCCCTTCTGATCTGGCCTGAGCAGTGGTTACATCAGTAAAAGGGGGCGGGAGGGGGGATACTTTGTCATTCAATTACTCTTGAACTACAACTCTGACAGAATTGAAATAACACTCTCCAAAGTCCAAATACCATGATGATTAATTAGAGCCGCTTTTAAAATGAAACTTTACTATCCCTTTAAGTGATAAATCATTTGCAAGTTGTCTATTTCATCTCTATAGCTTGTGATACTTTTGATACTTGTCTCTAAGAATCAGATTGCATCACTAACAGTTCATTTTGCTCTGCCTCACGAGTCACTCATTTTATATTTCTCTTGCTATTTTGTTTGAAAACTAGGAGTAAATCAGTCACTGTTTATATTTGTAACCTATTTTTGGATTAGAGGACACATTGATACATATGCTCCTATATTTAATATGTACTAGCACAATAATTATGACATAATAAAATGAAACGTAGAAACTGACTGTGGGACTTGGGTAGCAAAGCGTGTTTGATTAGTATGGACTCCAACCAAAGAGAACTTCTTTGGCCTCTGTTTCACTTTGAAACTCTGAAAAGTGTTGCTCTGTGTCACTAAAACAATTGTACTTCTTAAAGGGATAGTAATACTTCGTTTTAACTTTATTTTATTTTGTAGGCATTAAAAAAACATGAAGAATGATATACGTCTTATCTCTCAAACCTTTATGGTTTGAGAGATATTCACAAGCAAAGTTTTCCCCTCCCCGCCCCTTTTTACCTAGTGTAAGCCATCTCTTCTCAGATGTGGAATCCAGTCCATAGACCAGACAGATAACAGAAGGGGAACAATCTTCTTCCTATGAGAACAATGAAAGGCCCTGCCCCCCCTTTTGACAAGTTTTTTCAAGTTTTTCCCTTATCTTAATTGAAGATTGTCCCTCTCTGCAGTCTACCTGGGCACCTCCCTTCTGATCTGGTTGAACAGGGGGGGGGGATACTTTGTTTGTGAATATCTCTTAAACCATAAAGGTTTGAGAGATAAGACTTATATCATTCTTCATGTTTTTTTTTAATGCCTACAAAATAAAATAAAGTTAAAACGAAGTATTACTATCCCTTTAAAGCAACCAGCGAGCTCCCTTTTGTGTTTATATACTGTGTACAGTCAAGTTGCCCAACATTTGTTATTAATAATTTTTTTTTTCAGTTTTTACATCCCTGACACTGAGATAACTGATTCAGTTTTCAAGCCGCAGGTTCATCATCCGTGACACTGAAATACACACACACAATATCAGCAGATGTTTTATTTTATTTATTTTATTTGGAAAAATGTTTTACCAGGACAAATGCATTGAACTCTTGTTTTCAAGTATGCCCTGGAGATCTTTTACAGTAAAGAGTTACACATTTTAACAATTAGAAAAACAATATATATATATATATATATATATATTATATATATATATATATATATATATAAGGCCAAACATGATAAACATGATAAAGGCCCAAAGTGGGGCCAAAACGTTGATGAATTAACCTGCACCTTGTTTCAACTGGAAAAAGACCTGTGAGTGTTCTCAAATTTCGGATACCCAGGCACATTTGAATTAAACAGTGAGTGCATATCACTGGACATTATATCCTATATGATAATTTGCTAAATCGTGTTTAACGCCGCGACATGCACAGTAGACACTGCTTGCGCGTGTGGGCAGTCATGCGCAGTAGAGTCTGCTCACACCGCGGCTAATACAGAGATGG
This sequence comes from Rhinophrynus dorsalis, assembly GCA_037306005.1. NCBI lineage: Eukaryota > Metazoa > Chordata > Amphibia > Anura > Rhinophrynidae > Rhinophrynus > Rhinophrynus dorsalis. The sequence goes on from CM074718.1 coordinate 15,148,812, forward strand.
GTGCTCCAAAGGAACATCCAGCTCTTTATCAGAGTGGCACGGGCAGTCTCTACTGTGCTTGACTGCCCCGCGACCCGGGTGGCTGTGACACTGTGGCCCGTGGTAACGGTCTGTTCAACTAGTATATATATATATATATACACACATAAACTACATACACACATATATTCAAAAATATTTTTAGGTATTTTAGACTGGGAGAAGATCTGATATTTTCAGGCAGGTTATTCAGGGTTTCGGAGCTGTGAAGGAGAAGACCGATCGACCAGCTGCTTAGTGAGTTGTTAGCAGTGAAGTGGGAAGTTATAGTTAGTATGGAGAGCTGGAGTGATCATACTGCTCAGGTAGTGAGGAATAGTCAGTGAGTTGTTAGTAGTGGAGGTTATAGTTAGTATGGAGATCTGGAGTGATCATACTCCTCAGGTAGTGTGGAATAGTCCAGTGAGTTGTTTGTAGTGGAGGTTATAGTTAGTATGGAGATCTGGAGTGATCATACTCCTCAGGTAGTGTGGAATAGTCAGTGAGTTGTTAGTAGTGGAGGTTATAGTTAGTATGGAGATCTGGAGTGATCATACTCCTCAGGTAGTGTGGAATAGTCAGTGGAGTTGTTTGTAGTGGAGGTTATAGTTTAGTATGGAGATCTGGAGTGATCATACTGCTCAGGTAGTGTGGAAATAGTCAGTGAGTTGTTAGTAGTGGAGGTTATAGTTAGTATGGAGATCTGGAGTGATCATACTGCTCAAGTAGTGTGGAATAGTCCAGTGAGTTGTTAGTAGTGGAAGTTATAGTTAGTATGGAGATCTGGAGTGATCATACTGCTCAGGTAGTGTGGAATAGTCAGTGAGTTGTTAGTAGTGGAGGATATAGTTAGTATGGAGATCTAGAGTGATCATACTGCTCAGGTAGTGTGGAATAGTCCAGTGGAGTTGTTAGTAGTGCAGGTTATAGATAGTATGGGAGATCTGGAGTGATCATACTGCTCAGGTAGTGTGGAATAGTCAGTGAGTTGTTAGCAGCGGAAGTTATAGTTAGTATGGAGATCTGTAATGATCATACTGCTCAGATAGTGTGGAATAGTCTAGTGTGGAATAGTCAGTGAGTTGTTAGTAGTGGAGGTTATAGTTAGTATGGAGATCTGGAGTGATCATACTGCTCAGGTAGTGTGGAATAGTCAGTGAGTTGTTAGTAGTGGAGGTTATCGTTAGTATGGAGATCTGGAGTGATCATACTGCTCAGGTAGTGTGGAATAGTCAGTGAGTTGTTGGCAGTGGAGCGGAGGTTATAGTTAGTTTAGTGACCTGGAGTCGGCATACTGATCAGGTAATCTGGTAGTTTTCCAAAGAAGTGGTTATAAACTAAGCAAGAAAGGTGTAGGGCACATCTAGATTAGAGTGTTAGCCACTTTAAAACATAACAGAACCACTTTAAACATATCACAGTGATGGTTAGTGCAATTACACTGGAGGATAAAGCGACATAATGGAGGAGATTCACTAAGGCGTGATAAAGAGGTGATAAAGGGGAGAAGGCTTCTCCAATCTCCGCGTTATCACCTCTTTATCACCCCTTAGTGAATCTCCCCCAGTGAATTATACAGAGTTTACCAAGATGGATTTACGTAGCGGGAGCATATACGACGTCCCCATGATGAATGACTATCTTGTTATCATGGTGCTAACGCTTTGATCTGAAAGAGGGCAAACGTGTGCAGGGGTGTGGAATTTCTGAGCAACTGAAAACTTCCACTCATTTGCCCTTACATAGGGCCACATACACAAAATATAAGTGGAGAAATTCTGGGGAAAGTCAGCTGAAACACAGTGGAGGAATAATCTGCACAAAATTAAGGGGGCATTTTAATCATTTAACTTCGAGAGACGCATTGATTTGAATAGGATTTTTAACCCCTTGAATGCTAGACAGGTAAGGGTCAATGCCCATTTTAGATCACTGGAAGTTTGTAGAATTTTTATCTGTTACCCATTTAAATGAATGGGAATTTTGGGAATGTTTACTTGTTCTCTGTTGTTCTGTTGGTTTGACTCAAAATCGTTCCTCTCTTCCTTGGTACATGTGGTCATTTAAATTACAGTAATTGACATATCAAGTTCTGCTTTTTCTACCTTGTTTAATTCCACCCCAGTGCCTCGCTGCACAGAACACAGATCTGTTTCATCTCCCAGGGGGAGTAAAGTGAAAAAGAAAACAGGATAATTCTAGCCCTGCCCGAAAATTCTCCTCCTATTGTAGATCATGAGCCTCCAACATGCAGGCCGTGGGCTATGGCTCGACTGACCACAGGGTCAGAATATTGTTAACCTTTTGAGTGTCAGAGGGGTACGCAAAACAGGGGTCACATTGACACACGCAGCTATCTACAAGTAAACATACCTCCCAAGTGTCCCTCAATAGGAGGGACAGTCCCTCTTTGAGACCCAAATCCTTCTGTCCCTCTTTTCTACCCTTTTGTCCCTGTTTCTAGGACATCAGAATGAGTGGTGTGTATCACATTGCTCCACAGCAATAAAACTCACATAAATGTGTTGTTAATTGTCAATATATGTGTTTATACATTAATATGGGCAATTAAAATACTTTGGTATTGCTTTAAATCATTTATCAGTTACACAAAGAGGTGCGGATGGGTCAAGAAATAACCTAAAAATTCTTGGAAATGCCCCGCCTACCAGCCACGCCCCCAGAAACGCCACCTAAGTCAGAAGTGTCCCTCTTTCGCCATTTGGAATGTTGGAGGTATGAGTAAATAGGAGAAGAAAATTGATGATATATTTTTGGTTCATGCACCTATGGAATGAATTACAAAGGGCGGCTGGGAATACTCTAAATGAAACCGGATTACGCAGCTTTCAATATCATGTACTTCCTGATGGCATCTTGACATTTTAGTTATTTTATGTTAGACTAGTTGAACAGCCCGTTACACGGGCCACAGAGCCTCTGGCAGCCTGTCGCGGGGCAGTTACCCGGGGTGGAGACTGCCCGCGCCTCGGCTGATACAGAGCTGGACGCTCCTTCGGAGCGCCCAGCACTGTATCAGCCGCGGCGCGGGCAGTCTCTACTGCTCATGAGTGCCACGCGCGCAGCAGTGTCTACTGCGCATGTCGGGTGTTACACACAACTTGGCGAATTATTATATAGGATTCCTAAAATCTAATCATAAAACTGAATTTTCACTGTTTGTGTAGACTACCAAATAGACAAAATCTGGTTAATTATATGCACAGACAGAATGATGGCAATGTGTTGAGATTAGTACCCACCAGGGGCAGATTGTAGGGGAATACCAGCCAGGGCATTTTTTTTAAAGCAGCCCACTAGCTGCACCGAGGTCCCTATCAACGCCCCCTTGTGGTCCCAGTGCGGCATCGAAGGCTGTCACAGAGAGTGTCTGTGCCAGTGGCAACATAGACCTCTCTTTCAAAATATCGTGGGACAGTGAGGTGAGATCCTCTGATCTAGCGGCCCACAGGCCCATGATCTAGCGGCCCACCGGGGGATGCCCGATCCCCCGATAGGACAATCCGCCCATGGTAACCACTGCTCTTCTATTAATCCTTTGAGTGCAGAGGGGTACACAACGCATTGGCACTGAAAGAGTTAAACGTTGATCTCTGATCTCAGGCACCTATCAGGATTGCTATTGTGGAAATATAAGTGCCAGTCGAAATGATCTGCCAAATGGATAATCCTAAAAGTGTATTACAATAAACATACATCTAAGAACAATAGATAAAGGTGAATGGTGAAGACTGCCCCCTTGTCTAATAATCACCATTTATTATTATCTATTGTCCTTGGAGGTGTATGGTAGTATATTTACTGAGATACAGCTTTGTGATTATCCATTTGCCAAATCATTTTGATTGGTGCTTTAAAAGTTACATATACATTTTGCATGCTGTGTTTCAAGTGGAGAGATATTGGGGGTTATGCACTAAGGCATGATAAATTGGTGATAAAGCGGAGATAACTTAGTAACATAGTGAATTAGGTTGAATAAAGACACAAGTCCATCAAGTTCAACCTTCGCTTCATACCCCAGTAACTGAGAATTTTATAGCTTTCCTGCTACCAATTAAATTAGTCTTTATCAGACCTTCCTGATCAGCCTACTGATAAACAGTACAACTCTGTATGTTCCCTTTGGAAATAAATGTATCTAATCTTCTCTTGAATATATCCCTTGTATCTGCCATAACCATATCCTTGGGCAAAGAATTCCACAATTTAACAGACCTTACTGTAAAAAAAACCCCTTCCTCTGCTGAAGTCTAAACCTCCTTTCCTCTAATCTCAAGGGATGTCCCCTGGCCACCTGATCAGGCCTTGGAATAAATAGCTCACCACAGAGATCCTTGTATTGACCTCTCATATACTTGTACAATGTGATAAGGTCTCCTCTTAGTTGTCTTTTCTCTAGAGTAAATAAACCAAGTTTGTCTAGTCGTTCCTCATATGTCAAGTCCTCCATTCCCTTAATTAATTGTGTTGCTCTCCGCTGTACCCTCTCTAGTTCTAGTATATCCTTTTTCAGAACTGGTGCCCAAAACTGCACTGCATACTCAAGGTGAGGTCTTACCAATGATTTGTATAATGGCAAAATAATGTTATCCACTCTTGCTTGATAACTCTTTTTATACAAGACAGGATTTTGTTTGCTACTGCGTTTGACACTGGTCACTGTTTCCAGTCTGTATCTACACTGATATAATTTCTCTAGTTCCTATGTTATTCTATAGAGCCTATGCAGTAAGATCTTTAAAAGTTGGAGAAATCTTAGTGTATTGGATCCACAGAATAAGATAGGGGGGGAATTCACTAAGCAGTGATAAAGAGGTGATAAAGTGGTGATGATTTCTCCAGTGATCTCTCTTCTCCAATTCCTATATCATTCTATGGAGCCAATACACCAAGATTTCTCCAACTTTGGAGATCTTAGTCAATAGGCTCCATAGAATAACATAGGAACTGGAGAAGAGATATCACTGGAGAAGTCATCTCCACTTTATCACCTCTTTATAACGCCTTAGTGAATAACCCCCCAGTTCCGATATACAGTCTCACTTCTAGGGGGCGATTCACTATGTAGTGATAAACGTGATAAAGCGGAGATTACTTCTCAGGGGAGATACATTAAGTGGTGATAAAGCAGAGATAACTTCTCCAGTGATATCTCTTCTCCAGTTCCTATGTTATTCTATGGAGACTATACACTAAGATCTCCAAAGCTGGAGAAATCTTAGTGCATTAGTTATATAGAATAACACAGGAACTGGACAAGTGATATCACTGGAGAAGACATCTCTGCTTTATCACCTCTTTATCACTCCTTAGTGAAGCTCCCATATTCCTTCTATATAGCAGCCTATTACAAATATATAAATTCCTATTTTACTTAAATATGGGATTTTATCCATTGAATGCTAGAAAGGTCTCAGATTCATTGCAAAGCAACCTCTCTAGTGTTCAATGTGTTAAAATTCCTATTTAAATCAATGGGGATATCGAGAACATTATTGGTACCTGTGAGGCAGTTGGTATATCCCAGATTTCCTTCGCTTTTAAAGGGACAGTAATACCTCAATAAATCTTTAGCTCTGATTATTCTTTACAATTTTTTTTTTTAACATTTAGTGCTATTTATAGTTACTTACATATTTGTAGTTCAAGCGCTACGCAAGAGAAAAGGATGCCCCTCTCACCCCTTCTAGCCACCTCCCCTTAGATCTGTGATCCAGCAGTGGGACCGGACTGATGGGGCGAGGGAAAATCTTTATTTAGTAAGTAACCAGAAAACGCTGTTCCCCCACTTGATGACGGAGGGCAGGATTTTCCTTTTGCTTACGAAGATTGTCCCTTTCCGCTCTCCATCAGTAACAGACTGAGAGGCAGCGTGACACTGCCAGAAGGGGCAGGAGGAGGATCTTTTCCTCTTGAATAGCTTTTGAACTACAAATCTGTAAGTAACTATAAATGTTAAAAAAAATGGTAAAAAATAATCAAAGCTAAGGTTTTGTTGAGGTATTGCTATCAGTGTTGAGCGAGCATGCTCGGCCGATGCTCGGATCGGCTCGAGCATCGCTCTGCTCGGCACATGGCGGTACTCGTACGAGTACCGCCATGTGCTCGCCCGCCATGTTCGGGTGGCGGGGATCTGTGCCGGAGGAGGCACAGATCTTGCAGACGCTCCGCTGGACCACCAGGGACTGGAGGTACGGGGGCATTGCGGAGATGAAGGGGGCATTGCGGAGATGAAGGGGGACATTGTGGAGATGAAGGGGGACATTGTGGAGATGAAGGGGGGCATTGTGGAGATGAAGGGGGACATTGCGGAGATGAAGGGGGACATTGTGGAGATGAAGGGGGGCATTGTGGAGATGAAGGGGGACATTGCGGAGATGAAGGGGGACATTGTGGAGATGAAGGGGGACATTGTGGAAGGGGGGCATTGTGGAGATGAAGGGGGACATTGCGGAGATGAAGGGGGACATTGTGGAGATGAAGGGGGACATTGTGGAAGGGGGGCATTGTGGAGATGAAGGGGGACATTGCGGAGATGAAGGGGGCATTGCGGAGATGAAGGGGGACATTGCGGAGATGAAGGGGGACATTGCGGAGATGAAGGGGGACATTGTGGAAGAGGGGCATTGCGGAGATGAAGGGGGACATTGCGGAGATGAAGGGGGACATTGTGGAAGGGGGACATTGTGGAGATGAAGGGGGACATTGCGGAGATGAAGGGGGCATTGCGGAGATGAAGGGGGGCATTGTGGAGATGAAGGGGGACATTGCGGAGATGAAGGGGGACATTGCGGAGATGAAGGGGGACATTGTGGAAGGGGGGCATTGCGGAGATGAAGGGGGACATTGCGGAGATGAAGGGGGACATTGTGGAAGGGGGACATTGTGGAAGGGGGACATTGTGGAGATGAAGGGGGGCATTGACCAGGCACCCTCCCCTCATCAGAGCAGGGGGTGCCTGGTGTAATGCTCGTGTCGCCCCATTGAATTTAATGGGGCTCGGGTGCTCGGCCGAGCACTCGAGCCTCCGGCGGTGCTCGGTCAGAGCACCCGAGCACCCGAGCATCGGGGTGCTCGCTCAACACTAATTGCTATCACTTTAAAATTTTAAATAAGGTACAATAATTCCTACCACTCTCTAACCATCTATGCACATGCTTAGATCATCCACCCTGCATACAATAGAGAGTCACTGTATTATATAAGGGTTTAATAGTCCATTTTGTATTATAGGACAGGTGGGTGACCACTGAAACAACTGGCTTTATCCATCCTCCAAGCCAGACGCTGAATCCACACTTCACAGCACTTTCCAGACACTGGAGTAAATGATGTTCATCTGCCATTGTCAGGGTAATTCAGGACCTGCCCTGCTGACTTCTTCACCCCCTGTGGTCCTCATTCAAAATTACCTGGGACAGGTGATCACTGGAGAGAGTCCCACTCAAAGGACACACAATGCTCAGATTGGGGAAGACAAAGACCCCTTATTTTGATGCATTAGCTAACTGCAGAGATGACACAAATGTGTTCTGCCCTGGCATAACGCTACCCCGGATGTTTATCCAGAAACACACACTCATTCTTATGTTTAGGACCTGCCAGGCAATTACATCTGTAGTGGGTGATTACTAAGAAATGGAATCATAAACTCTATTCTGGAACTTTCTAGGCTGAAAAGACCAGTTACACATAGGAAATGTTTAAAGCACAACTTCTGTGTGTGTTATTTTAAGTGTGACTTTTGTGTGTTATTTCACGTGTTGCTTTGTGCTTATTTCATGTTATTTCACGTGTTGCTTTGTATGTTATTTCATGTTATTTCACGTGTTGCTTTGTGCGTTATTTCACGTGTTGCTTTGTGTGTTATTTCATGTTATTTGACGCGTTGCTTTGTGCGTTATTTCACGTTATTTCACGTGTTGCTTTGTGCGTTATTTCATGCTATTTCACACGTTGCTTTGTGCTTATTTCATGTTATTTCACGTGTTGCTTTGTGTGTTATTTCATGTTATTTCACGTGTTGCTTTGTGCTTATTTCATGTTATTTCACTCGTTGCTTTGTGTGTTATTTCATGTTATTTCACGTGTTGCTTTGTGTGTTATTTCATGTTATTTCACGGGTTGCTTTGTGTGTTATTTCATGTTATTTCACGCGTTGCTTTGTGCGTTATTTCACATGTTGCTTTGTGCGTTATTTCACGTTATTTCATGTGTTGCTTTGTGTGTTATTTCACATGTTGCTTTGTGCGTTATTTCACATGTTGCTTTGTGCGTTATTTCACGTTATTTCATGTGTTGCTTTGTGCGTTATTTCACATGTTGCTTTGTGCGTTATTTCACGTTATTTCATGTGTTGCTTTGTGCCAGGGGAGGGCTGGTCTGGGGGGAAGGGGGGCAATTGCCCCCTGTGCTGGTGATATGTCTGGGGTGGTAGGCGACTGCACCTCACTAAATCTCCTGATTGCTGTTGTAAATGGAGCTACACTAGTGATACCACAGAGCTTACAATTGATTTGATTTGAATTGATAATTTCCCTTGTAAGCTCTATAGTATCACTAGGAAAGCTTTACTTACATTGTAAACTTTGTAGTTTTGCGCTAGTGTAGCCCCATTTCAACTGTAAGCTATGTGGTATCACTTGCCTAACGTCACAACATTAATGCCAATATTAAAATTAGCAAAAGGGGGTGGGCTGGAACGATAATAGAAAAGGGCCACTTGAATGTATTTGCCCCCTGGGCCACAAGCTGCCAGCCCTCTCCTGCTTTGTGTGTTATTTCAAGCATTGCTTTGTGTGTTATTTCATGTTATTTCACGCGTTGTTTTGTGCGTTATTTCATGTGTGACTTTTTGCAATGTTTCATGTGTTGTTTTATGTGTTATTTATTGTGTGAGTTTGTGCACTGTTTCACGTGTTGTTTTGTGTGTTACACATGTTGGAAGCTCTCTGTATACAAAAACCCAGGGAACTGAATGTCACGGACATATATGCACTCATAAAATAAACAACGTCAAAACAATTGTCTGTCTGTCTGTTGATCCAAGGAGAAATCTGATTGCCATTTGGAATTGAGAAGGAATTTTTTCCCCCATTCAAGACAGAATTTGAAATTGCTGTATTGAGGGCTTTTTTTTGCCTTCTTTTGGATCAACAACAGTAAACAGGAATAGGAAAAGGGTTGGACTGAATGGACGCAAGTCTTTTTTAAACCTAAATTACTATGTTACTATGTTAATTAGTCATATAGCGAGAAAAGCAAACACATATAACACTCACTTATCTTCACCAGTCAGTGGGACAGGTTCCTATCCAGGTACTGATCTGATCCACATACTGATCTGATCCACATACTGATCTGATCCACATACTGACCTGATCCAAATACTGATCTGATCCACGTACTGATCTGATCCACATACTGACCTGATCCAAATACTGATCTGATCCACGTACTGATCTGATCCACGTACTGATCTGATCCACATACTGATCTGATCCACATACTGATCTGATCCACGTACTGATCTGATCCACATACTGATCTGATCCACATACTGACCTGATCCAAATACTGATCTGATCCACGTACTGATCTGATCCACGTACTGATCTGATCCACATACTGATCTGATCCACATACTGATCTGATCCACATACTGATCTGATCCACATACTGGTCTGATCCACATACTGATCTGATCCACATACTGATCTGATCCACATACTGGTCTGATCCACATACTGATCTGATCCACATACTGACCTGATCCGGGTACTGATCTGATCCACGTACTGATCTGATCCATGTACTGATCTGATCCACGTACTGATCTGATCCGGGTACTGATCTGATCCACATACTGGTCTGATCCACATACTGATCTGATCCACGTACTGATCTGATCCACATACTGGTCTGAACCACGTACTGATCTGATCCACATACTGATCTGATCCACATACTGATCTGATCCACATACTGGTCTGAACCACGTACTGATCTGATCCACATACTGATCTGATCCACATACTGATCTGATCCGGGTACTGATCTGATCCACATACTGATCTGATCCACGTACTAATATGATCCACATACTGATCTGATCCACATACTGATCTGATCCACGTACTGATCTGATCCACATACTGACCTGATCCACATACTGATCTGATCCACGTACTGATCTGATCCATGTACTGATCTGATCCACGTACTGATCTGATCCACATACTGACCTGATCCACATACTGATCTGATCCACATACTGATCTGATCCACGTACTGATCTGAACCATGTACTGATCTGATCCACATACTGACCTGATCCACATACTGATCTGATCCACGTACTGATCTGATCCACGTACTGATCTGATCCACATACTGATCTGATCCACATACTGACCTGATCCACATACTGATCTGATCCACGTACTGATCTGATCCACGTACTGATCTGATCCACATACTGATCTGATCCACGTACTGATCTGATCCACGTACTGATCTGATCCACATACTGATCTGATCCGGGTACTGATCTGATCCACATACTGATCTGATCCACGTACTGATCTGATCCACATACTGACCTGATCCACATACTGATCTGATCCACGTACTGATCTGATCCACGTACTGATCTGATCCACGTACTGACCTGATCCACATACTGATCTGATCCACATACTGATCTGATCCACGTACTGATCTGAACCACATACTGATCTGATCCACATACTGACCTGATCCACATACTGATCTGATCCACGTACTGATCTGAACCACATACTGATCTGATCCACATACTGATCTGATCCACATACTGATCTGATCCACGTACTGATCTGATCCACATACTGATCTGATCCACATACTGATCTGATCCACGTACTGATCTGATCCACGTACTGATCTGATCCACGTACTGATCTGATCCACATACTGATCTGATCCGGGTACTGATCTGATCCACATACTGATCTGATCCACGTACTGATCTGATCCACATACTGACCTGATCCACATACTGATCTGATCCACGTACTGATCTGATCCACGTACTGACCTGATCCACATACTGATCTGATCCACATACTGATCTGATCCACGTACTGATCTGAACCACATACTGATCTGATCCACATACTGACCTGATCCACATACTGATCTGATCCACGTACTGATCTGAACCACATACTGATCTGATCCACATACTGATCTGATCCACATACTGATCTGATCCACGTACTGATCTGAACCACGTACTGATCTGATCCACGTACTGATCTGATCCACATACTGATCTGATCCACGTACTGATCTGATCCACATACTGATCTGATCCACGTACTGATCTGATCCACATACTGATCTGATCCACATACTGACCTGATCCACATACTGATCTGATCCACGTACTGATCTGATCCACGTACTGATCTGATCCACGTACTGATCTGATCCACGTACTGATCTGATCCACGTACTGATCTGATCCAGGTACTGATCTAATCCACGTACTGATCTGATCCACGTACTGATCTGATCCACATACTGATCTGATCCGGGTACTGATCTGATCCACATACTGATCTGATCCACGTACTGATCTGATCCACGTACTGATCTGACCCTAGTACTTATCTGATCCACATACTGATCTAATCCACGTACTGATCTGATCCGGGTACTGATCTGATCCACATACTTATCTGATCCACATACTGATCTAATCCACGTACTGATCTGATCCACATACTGATCTGATCCACATACTGATCTAATCCACGTACTGATCTGATCCACATACTGATCTGATCCACATACTGATCTGATCCACACACTGATCTGATCCAGGTACTGATCTGAACCACATACTGATCTGATCCACGTACTGATCTAATCCACGTACTGATCTGATCCACGTACTGATCTAATCCACGTACTAATCTAATCCACGTACTAATCTGATCCACGTACTGACCTGATCCACATACTGACCTGATCCACGTACTGATCTGACCCTAGTACTTATCTGATCCACATACTGATCTAATCCACGTACTGATCTGATCCGGGTACTGATCTGATCCACATACTGATCTGATCCACATACTGATCTAATCCACGTACTGATCTGATCCACATACTGACCTGATCCACATACTGACCTGATCCACATACTGATCTGATCCACATACTGACCTGATCCACATACTGATCTGATCCACATACTGATCTGATCCACATACTGATCTAATCCACGTACTGATCTGATCTACGTACTGATCTGATCCACGTACTGATCTGATCCACGTACTGATCTGATCCACATACTGATCTGATCCACATACTGACCTGATCCACATACTGACCTGATCCACATACTGATCTGATCCACATACTGATCTAATCCACGTACTGATCTGATCCACATACTGACCTGATCCACATACTGATCTGATCCACATACTGACCTGATCCACATACTGATCTGATCCACATACTGATCTAATCCACGTACTGATCTGATCCACATACTGATCTGATCCACATACTGATCTGATCCACATACTGATCTGATCCACATACTGATCTGATCCGGGTACTGATCTGATCCACATACTGATCTGATCCACATACTGATCTGATCCACATACTGATCTAATCCACGTACTGATCTGATCCACATACTGATCTGATCCACATACTGATCTGATCCACATACTGACCTGATCCACATACTGATCTGATCCACGTACTGACCTGATCCACATACTGACCTGATCCAAATACTGATCTGATCCACGTACTGATCTGATCCACGTACTGATCTGATCCACATACTGATCTGATCCACATACTGATCTGATCCACGTACTGATCTGATCCACATACTGATCTGATCCACATACTGACCTGATCCAAATACTGATCTGATCCACGTACTGATCTGATCCACGTACTGATCTGATCCACATACTGATCTGATCCACATACTGATCTGATCCACATACTGATCTGATCCACATACTGGTCTGATCCACATACTGATCTGATCCACATACTGATCTGATCCACATACTGGTCTGATCCACATACTGATCTGATCCACATACTGACCTGATCCGGGTACTGATCTGATCCACGTACTGATCTGATCCATGTACTGATCTGATCCACGTACTGATCTGATCCGGGTACTGATCTGATCCACATACTGGTCTGATCCACATACTGATCTGATCCACGTACTGATCTGATCCACATACTGGTCTGAACCACGTACTGATCTGATCCACATACTGATCTGATCCACATACTGATCTGATCCACATACTGGTCTGAACCACGTACTGATCTGATCCACATACTGATCTGATCCACATACTGATCTGATCCGGGTACTGATCTGATCCACATACTGATCTGATCCACGTACTAATATGATCCACATACTGATCTGATCCACATACTGATCTGATCCACGTACTGATCTGATCCACATACTGACCTGATCCACATACTGATCTGATCCACGTACTGATCTGATCCATGTACTGATCTGATCCACGTACTGATCTGATCCACATACTGACCTGATCCACATACTGATCTGATCCACATACTGATCTGATCCACGTACTGATCTGAACCATGTACTGATCTGATCCAAATACTGACCTGATCCACATACTGATCTGATCCACGTACTGATCTGATCCACGTACTGATCTGATCCACATACTGATCTGATCCACATACTGACCTGATCCACATACTGATCTGATCCACGTACTGATCTGATCCACGTACTGATCTGATCCACATACTGATCTGATCCACGTACTGATCTGATCCACGTACTGATCTGATCCACATACTGATCTGATCCGGGTACTGATCTGATCCACATACTGATCTGATCCACGTACTGATCTGATCCACATACTGACCTGATCCACATACTGATCTGATCCACGTACTGATCTGATCCACGTACTGATCTGATCCACGTACTGACCTGATCCACATACTGATCTGATCCACATACTGATCTGATCCACGTACTGATCTGAACCACATACTGATCTGATCCACATACTGACCTGATCCACATACTGATCTGATCCACGTACTGATCTGAACCACATACTGATCTGATCCACATACTGATCTGATCCACATACTGATCTGATCCACGTACTGATCTGATCCACATACTGATCTGATCCACATACTGATCTGATCCACGTACTGATCTGATCCACGTACTGATCTGATCCACGTACTGATCTGATCCACATACTGATCTGATGCGGGTACTGATCTGATCCACATACTGATCTGATCCACGTACTGATCTGATCCACATACTGACCTGATCCACATACTGATCTGATCCACGTACTGATCTGATCCACGTACTGACCTGATCCACATACTGATCTGATCCACATACTGATCTGATCCACGTACTGATCTGAACCACATACTGATCTGATCCACATACTGACCTGATCCACATACTGATCTGATCCACGTACTGATCTGAACCACATACTGATCTGATCCACATACTGATCTGATCCACATACTGATCTGATCCACGTACTGATCTGAACCACGTACTGATCTGATCCACGTACTGATCTGATCCACATACTGATCTGATCCACGTACTGATCTGATCCACATACTGATCTGATCCACGTACTGATCTGATCCACATACTGATCTGATCCACATACTGACCTGATCCACATACTGATCTGATCCACGTACTGATCTGATCCACGTACTGATCTGATCCACGTACTGATCTGATCCACGTACTGATCTGATCCACGTACTGATCTGATCCATGTACTGATCTGATCCACGTACTGATCTGATCCATGTACTGATCTGATCCACGTACTGATCTGATCCACATACTGACCTGATCCACATACTGATCTGATCCACATACTGATCTGATCCACGTACTGATCTGAACCACGTACTGATCTGATCCACATACTGACCTGATCCACATACTGATCTGATCCACGTACTGATCTGATCCACATACTGATCTGATCCACATACTGACCTGATCCACATACTGATCTGATCCACGTACTGATCTGATCCACGTACTGATCTGATCCACATACTGATCTGATCCACGTACTGATCTGATCCACGTACTGATCTGATCCACATACTGATCTGATCCGGGTACTGATCTGATCCACATACTGATCTGATCCACGTACTGATCTGATCCACATACTGACCTGATCCACATACTGATCTGATCCACGTACTGATCTGATCCACGTACTGATCTGATCCACGTACTGACCTGATCCACATACTGATCTGATCCACATACTGATCTGATCCACGTACTGATCTGAACCACATACTGATCTGATCCACATACTGACCTGATCCACATACTGATCTGATCCACGTACTGATCTGAACCACATACTGATCTGATCCACATACTGATCTGATCCACATACTGATCTGATCCACGTACTGATCTGATCCACATACTGATCTGATCCACATACTGATCTGATCCACGTACTGATCTGATCCACGTACTGATCTGATCCACGTACTGATCTGATCCACATACTGATCTGATCCGGGTACTGATCTGATCCACATACTGATCTGATCCACGTACTGATCTGATCCACATACTGACCTGATCCACATACTGATCTGATCCACGTACTGATCTGATCCACGTACTGACCTGATCCACATACTGATCTGATCCACATACTGATCTGATCCACGTACTGATCTGAACCACATACTGATCTGATCCACATACTGACCTGATCCACATACTGATCTGATCCACGTACTGATCTGAACCACATACTGATCTGATCCACATACTGATCTGATCCACATACTGATCTGATCCACGTACTGATCTGAACCACGTACTGATCTGATCCACGTACTGATCTGATCCACATACTGATCTGATCCACGTACTGATCTGATCCACATACTGATCTGATCCACGTACTGATCTGATCCACATACTGATCTGATCCACATACTGACCTGATCCACATACTGATCTGATCCACGTACTGATCTGATCCACGTACTGATCTGATCCACGTACTGATCTGATCCACGTACTGATCTGATCCACGTACTGATCTGATCCAGGTACTGATCTAATCCACGTACTGATCTGATCCACGTACTGATCTGATCCACATACTGATCTGATCCGGGTACTGATCTGATCCACATACTGATCTGATCCACGTACTGATCTGATCCACGTACTGATCTGACCCTAGTACTTATCTGATCCACATACTGATCTAATCCACGTACTGATCTGATCCGGGTACTGATCTGATCCACATACTTATCTGATCCACATACTGATCTAATCCACGTACTGATCTGATCCACATACTGATCTGATCCACATACTGATCTAATCCACGTACTGATCTGATCCACATACTGATCTGATCCACATACTGATCTGATCCACACACTGATCTGATCCAGGTACTGATCTGAACCACATACTGATCTGATCCACGTACTGATCTAATCCACGTACTGATCTGATCCACGTACTGATCTAATCCACGTACTAATCTAATCCACGTACTAATCTGATCCACGTACTGAACTGATCCACATACTGACCTGATCCACGTACTGATCTGACCCTAGTACTTATCTGATCCACATACTGATCTAATCCACGTACTGATCTGATCCGGGTACTGATCTGATCCACATACTGATCTGATCCACATACTGATCTAATCCACGTACTGATCTGATCCACATACTGACCTGATCCACATACTGACCTGATCCACATACTGATCTGATCCACATACTGACCTGATCCACATACTGATCTGATCCACATACTGATCTGATCCACATACTGATCTAATCCACGTACTGATCTGATCTACGTACTGATCTGATCCACGTACTGATCTGATCCACGTACTGATCTGATCCACATACTGATCTGATCCACATACTGACCTGATCCACATACTGACCTGATCCACATACTGATCTGATCCACATACTGATCTAATCCACGTACTGATCTGATCCACATACTGACCTGATCCACATACTGATCTGATCCACATACTGACCTGATCCACATACTGATCTGATCCACATACTGATCTAATCCACGTACTGATCTGATCCACATACTGATCTGATCCACATACTGATCTGATCCACATACTGATCTGATCCGGGTACTGATCTGATCCACATACTGATCTGATCCACATACTGATCTGATCCACATACTGATCTAATCCACGTACTGATCTGATCCACATACTGATCTGATCCACATACTGATCTGATCCACATACTGACCTGATCCACATACTGATCTGATCCACTTACTGACCTGATCCACATACTGACCTGATCCAAATACTGATCTGATCCACGTACTGATCTGATCCACGTACTGATCTGATCCACATACTGATCTGATCCACATACTGATCTGATCCACGTACTGATCTGATCCACATACTGATCTGATCCACATACTGACCTGATCCAAATACTGATCTGATCCACGTACTGATCTGATCCACGTACTGATCTGATCCACATACTGATCTGATCCACATACTGATCTGATCCACATACTGATCTGATCCACATACTGGTCTGATCCACATACTGATCTGATCCACATACTGATCTGATCCACATACTGGTCTGATCCACATACTGATCTGATCCACATACTGACCTGATCCGGGTACTGATCTGATCCACGTACTGATCTGATCCATGTACTGATCTGATCCACGTACTGATCTGATCCGGGTACTGATCTGATCCACATACTGGTCTGATCCACATACTGATCTGATCCACGTACTGATCTGATCCACATACTGGTCTGAACCACGTACTGATCTGATCCACATACTGATCTGATCCACATACTGATCTGATCCACATACTGGTCTGAACCACGTACTGATCTGATCCACATACTGATCTGATCCACATACTGATCTGATCCGGGTACTGATCTGATCCACATACTGATCTGATCCACGTACTAATATGATCCACATACTGATCTGATCCACATACTGATCTGATCCACGTACTGATCTGATCCACATACTGACCTGATCCACATACTGATCTGATCCACGTACTGATCTGATCCATGTACTGATCTGATCCACGTACTGATCTGATCCACATACTGACCTGATCCACATACTGATCTGATCCACATACTGATCTGATCCACGTACTGATCTGAACCATGTACTGATCTGATCCACATACTGACCTGATCCACATACTGATCTGATCCACGTACTGATCTGATCCACGTACTGATCTGATCCACATACTGATCTGATCCACATACTGACCTGATCCACATACTGATCTGATCCACGTACTGATCTGATCCACGTACTGATCTGATCCACATACTGATCTGATCCACGTACTGATCTGATCCACGTACTGATCTGATCCACATACTGATCTGATCCGGGTACTGATCTGATCCACATACTGATCTGATCCACGTACTGATCTGATCCACATACTGACCTGATCCACATACTGATCTGATCCACGTACTGATCTGATCCACGTACTGATCTGATCCACGTACTGACCTGATCCACATACTGATCTGATCCACATACTGATCTGATCCACGTACTGATCTGAACCACGTACTGATCTGATCCACATACTGACCTGATCCACATACTGATCTGATCCACGTACTGATCTGAACCACATACTGATCTGATCCACATACTGATCTGATCCACATACTGATCTGATCCACGTACTGATCTGATCCACATACTGATCTGATCCACATACTGATCTGATCCACGTACTGATCTGATCCACGTACTGATCTGATCCACGTACTGATCTGATCCACATACTGATCTGATCCGGGTACTGATCTGATCCACATACTGATCTGATCCACGTACTGATCTGATCCACATACTGACCTGATCCACATACTGATCTGATCCACGTACTGATCTGATCCACGTACTGACCTGATCCACATACTGATCTGATCCACATACTGATCTGATCCACGTACTGATCTGAACCACATACTGATCTGATCCACATACTGACCTGATCCACATACTGATCTGATCCACGTACTGATCTGAACCACATACTGATCTGATCCACATACTGATCTGATCCACATACTGATCTGATCCACGTACTGATCTGAACCACGTACTGATCTGATCCACGTACTGATCTGATCCACATACTGATCTGATCCACGTACTGATCTGATCCACATACTGATCTGATCCACGTACTGATCTGATCCACATACTGATCTGATCCACATACTGACCTGATCCACGTACTGATCTGATCCACGTACTGATCTGATCCACGTACTGATCTGATCCACGTACTGATCTGATCCACGTACTGATCTGATCCACGTACTGATCTGATCCAGGTACTGATCTAATCCACGTACTGATCTGATCCACGTACTGATCTGATCCACATACTGATCTGATCCGGGTACTGATCTGATCCACATACTGATCTGATCCACGTACTGATCTGATCCACGTACTGATCTGACCCTAGTACTTATCTGATCCACATACTGATCTAATCCACGTACTGATCTGATCCGGGTACTGATCTGATCCACATACTTATCTGATCCACATACTGATCTAATCCACGTACTGATCTGATCCACATACTGATCTGATCCACATACTGATCTAATCCACGTACTGATCTGATCCACATACTGATCTGATCCACATACTGATCTGATCCACACACTGATCTGATCCAGGTACTGATCTGAACCACATACTGATCTGATCCACGTACTGATCTAATCCACGTACTGATCTGATCCACGTACTGATCTAATCCACGTACTAATCTAATCCACGTACTAATCTGATCCACGTACTGACCTGATCCACATACTGACCTGATCCACGTACTGATCTGACCCTAGTACTTATCTGATCCACATACTGATCTAATCCACGTACTGATCTGATCCGGGTACTGATCTGATCCACATACTGATCTGATCCACATACTGATCTAATCCACGTACTGATCTGATCCACATACTGACCTGATCCACATACTGACCTGATCCACATACTGATCTGATCCACATACTGACCTGATCCACATACTGATCTGATCCACATACTGATCTGATCCACATACTGATCTAATCCACGTACTGATCTGATCTACGTACTGATCTGATCCACGTACTGATCTGATCCACGTACTGATCTGATCCACATACTGATCTGATCCACATACTGACCTGATCCACATACTGACCTGATCCACATACTGATCTGATCCACATACTGATCTAATCCACGTACTGATCTGATCCACATACTGACCTGATCCACATACTGATCTGATCCACATACTGACCTGATCCACATACTGATCTGATCCACATACTGATCTAATCCACGTACTGATCTGATCCACATACTGATCTGATCCACATACTGATCTGATCCACATACTGATCTGATCCGGGTACTGATCTGATCCACATACTGATCTGATCCACATACTGATCTGATCCACATACTGATCTAATCCACGTACTGATCTGATCCACATACTGATCTGATCCACATACTGATCTGATCCACATACTGACCTGATCCACATACTGATCTGATCCACGTACTGACCTGATCCACATACTGATCTGATCCACATACTGATCTGATCCGGGTACTGATCTGATCCACATACTGATCTGATCCACATACTGACCTAATCCACGTACTGATCTGATCCACATACTGATCTGATCCACATACTGATCTGATCCACATACTGATCTGATCCACATACTGATCTGATCCACGTACTGATCTGATCAACGTACTGATCTGATCCACATACTGATCTGATCCACGTACTGATCTGATCCACATACTGATCTGATCCACATACTGACCTGATCCACATACTGATCTGATCCACGTACTGATCTGATCCACATACTGATCTGATCCACGTACTGATCTGATCCACATACTGACCTGATCCACATACTGATCTGATCCACATACTGACCTGATCCACATACTGATCTGATCCACGTACTGATCTGACCCTAGTACTTATCTGATCCACATACTGATCTAATCCACATACTGACCTGATCCACATACTGATCTGATCCACATACTGATCTGATCCACGTACTGATCTGATCCACGTACTGATCTGATCCACATACTGATCTGATCCACGTACTGATCTGATCCACGTACTGATCTGATCCACGTACTGATCTGATCCACATACTGATCTGATCCACATACTGACCTGATCCACGTACTGATCTGATCCACATACTGACCTGATCCACATACTGATCTGATCCACATACTGACCTGATCCACATACTGATCTGATCCACATACTGATCTGACCCTAGTACTTATCTGATCCACATACTGATCTAATCCACATACTGACCTGATCCACATACTGATCTGATCCACATACTGATCTGATCCACGTACTGATCTGATCCACATACTGATCTAATCCACATACTGATCTGATCCACGTACTGATCTGATCCACGTACTGATCTGATCCACATACTGATCTGATCCACATACTGACCTGATCCACATACTGATCTGATCCACGTACTGACCTGATCCACATACTGATCTGATCCACGTACTGATCTGATCCGGGTACTGATCTGATCCACATACTGACCTGATCCACGTACTGATCTGATCCACACACTGATCTAATCCATGTACTGATCTGATCCACATACTGATCTGATCCACGTACTGATCTGATCCACATACTGACCTGATCCACGTACTGATCTGATCCACATACTGATCTAATCCATGTACTGATCTGATCCACATACTGACCTGATCCACATACTGATCTGATCCACATACTGACCTGATCCACATACTGATCTGATCCACGTACTGATCTAATCCACGTACTGATCTGATCCACATACTGATCTGATCCACATACTGATCTGATCCACGTACTGATCTGATCCACATACTGATCTGATCCACGTACTGATCTGATCCACATACTGACCTGATCCACATACTGATCTGATCCACATACTGACCTGATCCACATACTGATCTGATCCACGTACTGACCTGATCCACGTACTGATCTGATCCACGTACTGATCTGATCCACGTACTGATCTGATCCACGTACTGATCTGATCCACGTACTGATCTGATCCACATACTGATCTGATCCACATACTGACCTGATCCACATACTGATCTGATCCACGTACTGACCTGATCCACATACTGATCTGATCCACGTACTGACCTGATCCACGTACTGATCTGATCCACGTACTGATCTGATCCACATACTGACCTGATCCACATACTGATCTGATCCACATACTGACCTGATCCACATACTGATCTGATCCACGTACTGATCTGATCCACGTACTGATCTGATCCACGTACTGATCTGATCCACGTACTGATCTGATCCACATACTGATCTGATCCACGTACTGATCTGATCCACGTACTGATCTGATCCACATACTGATCTGATCCACATACTGACCTGATCCACATACTGATCTGATCCACATACTGACCTGATCCACATACTGATCTGATCCACATACTGATCTGATCCACGTACTGATCTGATCCACATACTGATCTGATCCACATACTGATCTGATCCACATACTGATCTGATCCACATACTGACCTGATCCACGTACTGATCTGATCCACGTACTGATCTGATCCACATACTGATCTGATCCACGTACTGATCTGATCCACGTACTGATCTGATCCACGTACTGATCTGATCCACGTACTGATCTGATCCACATACTGATCTGATCCACATACTGACCTGATCCACATACTGATCTGATCCACATACTGATCTGATCCACGTACTGATCTGATCCACATACTGATCTGATCCACATACTGACCTGATCCACATACTGATCTGATCCACGTACTGATCTGATCCACATACTGACCTGATCCACATACTGATCTGATCCACGTACTGATCTGATCCACATACTGATCTGATCCACATACTGATCTGATCCACGTACTGATCTGATCCACATACTGATCTGATCCACATACTGATCTGATCCACGTACTGATCTGATCCACGTACTGATCTGATCCACGTACTGATCTGATCCACGTACTGATCTGATCCACATACTGATCTGATCCACATACTGACCTGATCCACATACTGATCTGATCCACGTACTGACCTGATCCACATACTGATCTGATCCACGTACTGATCTGACCCTAGTACTTATCTGATCCACATACTGATCTGATCCACGTACTGATCTGATCCACGTACTGATCTGATCCACGTACTGACCTGATCCACATACTGATCTGATCCATGTACTGATCTGATCCACATACTGATCTGATCCGGGTACTGATCTGATCCACATACTGACCTGATCCACATACTGATCTGATCCACGTACTGATCTGACCCTAGTACTTATCTGATCCACATACTGATCTGATCCACATACTGATCTGATCCACGTACTGATCTGATCCACATACTGATCTGATCCACGTACTGATCTGATCCACGTACTGATCTGATCCACATACTGATCTGATCCACATACTGATCTGATCCACGTACTGACCTGATCCACATACTGATCTGATCCATGTACTGATCTGAACCACGTACTGATCTGATCCACATACTGATCTGATCCACATACTGATCTGATCCACATACTGATCTGAACCAGGTACCAATATGACACAGGTACTGCTCTTACATCAATTATTTTATTTTTTTTAATATCTACATTATTACATTTTGGTAAAATCAGCCATTACTATCCATTTAATATCAAGTAAGATCATCCAGAGATAAGTGGTGAGGATGATGCAGTAACAGAAGTAATTCTGTAGTACACCAACTGCAACATAGGGGAAACATATTCCAAACATATTCACAGATTTAATGGAACAGTAAACTTTTTTTTATGAAAAAACATACTGTAGGGCTTTTCCTGTTGAGTAAAATAAGGGTACCCCCACTGCTGGGAGATGTATATTTCCAGAGTAATTACAGTTGAAACCCATGTTTATTTTACAATAACCGTGCCCTCTAGAGATCAGTTTCCATTTCGTTTTTCTGTTACATTATAATGGAGAGGAAAGTCAGTGACATACAGTTCTCCACAGAATGTGATAGAAACTGCTGAGTCACTTCCTGTCAGAACTATCAGGAAGTATTCGCACAGCATATTCACTTCCTGATTATTTGAACTTTTATAACTTTTGAACAAAGCAAGTGACGGCAGTGGGAGTGACCTTGTTTTACTCAGCAGGAAACGCTCTATAACATATAGGTTTTCATAAATATGTTTACTGATCCTTTAAGTGTAGTAGCATTTATTTATTATTATTAATTTATTGCAATGCGTTGCCAACCCCTCTGGCAACCAAAGGGCTAAATCAATAGAAATTTGTATTCAATACTTACGGTGCAGTTTGATTGTGCCAGTCCTTAGTAAATCAATATTTCTCTGGATATTATTGTTCTTCTTTACTAAGGATGGATGACAGATCAGACAGACGATATAGGCCTGGATTATGCCGCAGTTGATGACTTTATCAAGGGATTTATCTACAAGTTTCTTCATGGACATCAACAGAATCTGTTACATGAAAAAGTGACAACTTATCGACTGCAATGCATACCTCCCAACATTTCAGATGGCCAAAGAGGGACACTTGTGTTATAGGGGGTGTGGCTGGGGGCGTGGCTAGTAGGCGGGGCATTACTGAGTATTTTTAGGTTATTTTGTGACCTATTGACAGCTCTTTGTGTAACTGAATAAATGATTTAGAACAGGACCAAGGTGTTTTAATCCCACAGACTAATTTAAATAGACATATACTGAAGTATATAAAAACATATATATGAGTTTTATTGCTGTGGAGCAATTGAATACACTAAACATACACACCACACAGTCTGATCTCCTAAAAAGAGGGACACCATGGTGGGCAAGAGGGACAGAGGTATTTGGTTCAAAAAGAGGGACTGTCCCTCCTAAAGAGGGACACTTGGGAGGTATGCAATGTAATATATTAATTGTATAGGTAAGGGTCAAATAGACAGAGACATAGGGAGATAGCGAGAGAAAGGCAGGCAGATAGAAACTGCATATATACAAACAAGCAATGGCAACACACACACTTTAATTCAGTATACACATGTAACCATTATATACGTCACTAATCTGAGGTATGAAAACATACATCAAATAAGTTGCGAAATGAATAGGAAATACAGTCAAGACACTGACAAGGTTAGAAATAATGATTTTTAATATAAATAATAATTGTGTCCATAACACTTTGCTTTAGTCGAAGAATCCTCCGTTTGGAGCAAATGTAGATATTCCATTAAAAATGAGCCGTTTCCAGCTACAATAGTCATTTACAACATTAACCCTTTGAGTGCTAGAAGGGTACGCAATGGCGTAATGGCTGCTTTTAAGGAAGTTTAATATTGTCTAAAAAGAAATACTTCATTGGAATGGTCTACAAAACTGTGCTCGCAAGCCAGGCACACTTTGTAGACCGTTCCAATTAAGTATTTCTTTTTAGATAGTACTATTTCGGCTCTGCTGAAGAGCCACAGGCCGGTCCCAGGACCAGGATCTCATGATGTCAGCTAGAGGCTGACGTCAGTGAAAGGGGAGGGGAACTTTATCACCTTATATCTCTCAAACTATACATGTCTTATATCAATTAATTTATTTTTTTAACCCCTTTGCGTCCGTTGACGTACCCGGACCGTCACGCTGGTCCGGCAGTTAAGGACCAGTGACGGTCCTGGTACGTCACGTACTATTACTCACCTCGCTCCTGCAGGAGCGCGGTGAGTAATACCGGGGACTGAATTTGATCACTCCAAGACTGGAGCGATCTCTTTCAGTCCCTCAGTTCGGCGTGCCGCCCCACGTGATCAGTCACGTGGGCCGGCACGCCGAAATTCCCTATCGGGTCCTTAAAGGACCACACACCCCGCGGCCGCTGGTCGTTAAGGGGTTAATATCTACAATTTTAAACTTCCTTAAAATCAGCCATTACTATCCCTTTAACAATGTCTACACTATTTCTGATCTATTTGAGGTTATTTTAATGGACAAGATTTGCTTTTCTTTCAAAAACAAGGACACTTCTAAGTGACCTAACTTTTGAACCGTAGTATATGTGTATGTATATATATATATATATACACACACACACACAAATATATAAACATATATATACATGTATTATTTTGAGCACCAATATATTCCAATATAGTATATGTGTATGTATATATATATATATATATATATATATATATATATATATACACACACACACACACAAATATATAAACATATATATACATGTATTATTTTGAGCACCAATATATTCCACAGTGCCGTACTTGAATAATAAAGAAGAACGTTGGTAGGGGATAGTTTAGACTTAAACCCTCCTGTTGTCCCATGTCCCTGGATGTGCTGATATATCACTGTGCTTATATGGGATTTACTGGGACATCAAAGACACAATAGGGCTCTTGTCTCCTAAGCCTCTTACACTAACATTTACAAGATGACAAGTTAAAAGGAAACGGATTTTTGTATTAATTGTGTCCTTTCTCATCCCTGATTCTCCTCCAGGCCCCCTCCCCTGCACCCCCTACAGGCACCGTTGTGATTTTGGGAGCCTCCCAGCTGAGGAAGGGTTGATCAGGTTATATGATTAAACGCGCCCCTCTGTGGGTAATGTAATGATCAGTACTGGCTCCCTGTCCCATCTGGGCTCATCTTATTGTCCTAGAATGATCAGCAATCAGCAGGTCTGCCTCACGCATCAGTGGACAGTAAACAACTCAAACAGTGGATTTCGGAGTGACACACTAAGAGTGGAGGTAACGCTTCTGTACATTAACCCTTTGAGTGACAGAGATTGCGTTGGATACCTCTCTGGCATTCAAAGGGTTAAAATAGGTCTTCTGAACCATCATGACAGTTCTAATGCTCTACTTAACCCTTGGTTCTGTTAAAGTTTTTGAGCTCCCTTATAATGAGCACTCACACTTTCTAATAATAACCCACAACTTACCTTACTATAGACATGAAATCCTCATGGCCCATATGCATTTTATCATTTTGCCTTTGATCAATAGATAATATAGTATCATAGTAAATTAGGTCGAAAAACAAACAAGTCCATCATAACCCAGAGACATGAGAATTATATAGATTTCCTGCTGCCATATAGGATAGTCTTTATCAATCCTTTCTGATTTACCTACTAATAAACAGTATAACCCTGTATGTTCCCTTTGGAAAGAAATGTATCTAATCTTCTCTTAAATGTATCCATTGTATCTGCCAAAACCACCTCCTTGAGCAAAGAATTCCACAATTTAAAGGGATAGTAATACTTAAAATGTAAAAAAAAATATGTTGTAGGGTTTATCCTCCTGAGTAAAACAAGAGTACTCCCACTGCTGAAAGGTGTTTCATTCAAAAGTTATTAATTTTCAAAGTTGAATTTTTTAGGTGCAATATCACAGTGGCCTGAAATTGTACAGTGGCGCTGTTGCTACACGATCCTATGGACAGCTCTGGTCCCAGGACCATTAATCTCCATAGGATGGTGTAGCAACAGCACCACTATACAATTTCAGGCCACTGTGATATTGCACCTAAAAAATTAAACTTTGAAAATTAATAACTTTTGAATGAAACACATTTCAGCAGTGGGAGTACTCTTGTTTTACTCAGGGGGATAAACCCTACAACATATTTGTTTTTACATTTTAAGTATTACTATCCCTTTAACAGACCTTACTGTAAAAAACCTTTTCCTCTGCTGAAGTCGAAACCTCCTTTCCTCTAATCTCAAGGGGGCGGCCCCTGGTTATTTGATCAGGCCTTGGAATGAATAGCTCACAGAGATCCTTGTATTGACCTCTCATATACTTGTACATTCAATATTAACATCTTCAGTAAGTCCTTGATATTATATCTATGGAGCAGAGTTGTTTTAATAAATGAGAAAAGTAGGCAGTTGTCCAAGGCCCACTCACAAAAGGGGGCCCACAGACAGAGGTATGGACCGAATCCTAACTCAATGGTCTGGAGAGGACAGAGAAGACAGGTAGGGGTGGGCTGGTCTGGGATGACAGCCAGAGGATGGCTGGCAACTTGTGGCCTGAAGGGCAAATACAATCAAGTGGCCCATTTTCACTTTTGTTTCTGTTCCGCCTGTCCCAGTCCACCCCTTTTGTTCATTTTAAACTTGTCATTAATGCTGTGAAGTAAGGCAAGTCATACCACAGAGCTTACAATTTAAATGGGGGCAATGTGGAGGCAATGTGGAGATGGGGGGGGCAATGTGAGGGCAATGTGGATGGAATGTGGAGATGGGGGCAATGAGGGTGGAACGTGGAGATGGGGGGGGCAATGTGAGGGCAATGTGGATGGAATGTGGAGATGGGGGCAATGAGGGTGGAACGTGGAGATGGGGGCAATGAGGATGGAACGTGGAGATGGGGGCAATGTGGAGATTGGGAGCATTGTGGAGGTGTCCAGTGGAGATGACCAATAGGGGGCCAATGTGGTCGGGAGGGCCCATGGCAACTTTTGCACCAGGGCCCAGTGGCTTCTAGTTACACCTCTGATACTGGCCCAGGATAAATAGGGGGCTCCATGTGAATTTGCCGCTTAGGGACCCCAAAAACCTAGAGATGCCCCTGCCCACTGCATATGGTAACCCTAAACAGGATTGTCCACTCTGCCTGCTTCATATGAAATAGTGCTAGCCACTGTCATGTCTGCCTCTAAGGCCTGACCAAATTAGTAGGGGACACCCCTTATGATTAGAGGAAAGGCTTTTTCAAATTCAGCAGAGGAAAGGGTCTTTTTTTTACTTTAAGGTATGTTAAATTCCTCTCCCAGAGGTGTTATAATGGCAGGCACAATGGATACATTTAAGAGAAGATTAGATGCATTTCTCGCAGAAGGGAATATACAGGGTTATACTGTGTATTAGTAGTTAAAACAAGAAGTTCTGATAAACAGACTAATACCCATTTTGGAGTTGGGAAGGCTTATATAATTCTCATTTCTTGGTTCTACTCTGGCAAAGGTTGAACTTCATGGACTTGTGTCTTTTTTTTTCAACCTAATTTAATATTTAACTATGAGATAAAATCCAAGCCAGAATGAAGATGTTATTTATTGGGTTCACTATCAAAATGTCACACACTATTGGGCAACCAACTAAACGGTGCATTAAACATGTCGCCAGCATGATAAGGGCGACATGAGAATCTTGCCTGCATCAAAAGGGTGAGATTCTCACGTCGCGGGTTTAAGCATCACCCTTTTGATGCGGGCGTGATTCTCATGTCACCCTTTTCATTACAGCGAAATGTTTAATGCACAGTTTTGTTAGTCACCCAATAGTGGGCGACATGTCAAAAGGATACCATCTATTGAACAGTAGACTAGTAGAGTAAAAGTGATACCTTTATTGGTAACTGCAAGCCTTTGAATGCAAGCTTTCAAGACAGTTTGTTCTCTTCTTCAGGCATAATAGGAAGCAACAAGGAGATATCTGTACTTTGAAAAGGACTTTCCTTCTGCCCAACCAAACGTATGGATAAAATGGAACTCAGCAGTGATATGGAGCAGTTCTTCAGGAACAATGCAAGAAATGTGTGCAATCTCTATGTACAGTGTACTTTTCATGGTACTTTTCAATAGTGCCAAACCATTACTGAATTATGCATGTTTTTCTGTCAATTAGTGAATGTTTGCTCATTTTTTAGTGAATGTGTTTCAAAAAATGGGGGCATGATCATGAGTAGGTGTGTCCAACACGAAACATGGTGATCTGTGAGGGACCGATGTGAACGCACCTTGCTTGTTTGAATGCCCAGAAAGTCTCTCTTCCACTTGTAACCCCAGAAGTCATGAAGGTATTTACAATTTTACATTTGTGAAATAAAATCTTTGTTTTTATCAAAAAACGCAGTGGTTCTTGACAGGGCGATACACTTTTTCGTGGTTGCATATTGAGAGAGTTTGTGGAGAGGCTCTGGTATCGCTAAGAGATATGACTGTGTATTTTGTTTGATCGAGGATTGGAAATTGTATAGCAATATGAGATTCTGAACTTTTCCTTTAAAGGGATAGTAATACTTCATTTTATCTTTATTTTGTAGGCATTAAAAAAACATGAAGAACGATATAAGTCTTATCTCTAAAACCTTTATGGTTTGAGAGATATTCACAAGCACAGTTTCCCCTCCTGCCCCTTTTACCTAGTGTAATCCATCTCTTCTCAGATGTGGAATCCAGTCCATAGACCAGAGGACCAAGGGGACAATCTTCTTCCTATGAGAACAATGAAAGCCCAGCCTCCCTTGACAAGTTTTTCAGGTTTTTCCCTTATCTTAATTGAAGATTGTCCCTCTCTGCAATCTACCTGGGCACCTCCCTTCTGATCTGGCTGAGCAGTGTTACATCAGTAAAAGGGGCGGGAGGGGGATACTTTGTCATTCAATTACTCTTGTACTACAACACTGACAGTACTGAAATAACACTCTCCAAAATCCAAACACTATGATGATTAATTAGAGTTGTTTTTATTATGAAACATTACTATCACTTTAAGGTTCATATATTTGAGAAGTAAGAGCTGCTGAATACTATTGTTTGGGGTGTGACTAAAATGCCAGCCATTTTGTTAGAGGATTAGCAATTGCACCGAATTTGTCAAAGTAATTAGCATACGTTTTCATACATTTGGCTAATTGTGCCATTAATTTAGGAGCATGTGCTAATTTTGCCATTAATTTAAGAGCATGTGGTATTCATTATCAAGGCATTACTGTAAAATCGCAGGTGTAATATGCACCTGTGTATAATACGCAGTTGTATATTACACCCAAGATTTTAGATTGAAAACAAGAGTCCCTTTGTATAATACGCACCCTTTTTTCCCCTGTCTCACACACAAAAAAAAATTAAATTTTCGCACTTCTTCCCTCCACTTACCCATGGCCTCCTCTCCCCCTCTGTAATCTAATTTCAGCATCCTGACAGGGTCCCAGCAGGCGGCATGCTTGCATCCGCCACCCGCTTCCAGCATTGCCCTGTCAGGACCTCTTCTGCCTCGCCATTGGTAGTGTCTTGTGAAAAGCGGCCATTGGTAAGCGGGAAGGGAGTGAAGAAGTGCAAAAATGGCATTTTTTTTTTTATGTATTTTTTTTGTGTATAATACGCACCCCCCACTTCACATAGGGTGAAGGTGGCAAAATTGTGCCTATTATACGCGAGATAAAAGGTTTCCTGCATAAATGTATGGCTTTTATAAAACAGCAAATGCTCCACTATCTTACATTCCACCCTTAGACTCAAAGAATTCTGTCACGACAGTGAAAACAATGAATCATCCCAAATCACAGAACTAAGGGCAGAAGGCAAGAAATGTGCTCATGTGCTGATAGATATTGCATGTGTTCAAATCCAGGTATACCGAACCTTTCTTGAATTGCGCATATAAAAATGAGCTTTTACGACAACACTACACAGACTTATAAAATTGTTCTCAATAGCACCTCCTGCTGTAGGCATATTCGCTATTCCACTCTGACAGATAGTCCTGACCTCACTCAGAAAAAAATAATATGTGCTGCTCTTCACAATTCAACAAAATCATGCTCAAACAGTGGCGTAACAATAGGGGTCACAGGGGTAGCAACTGGGACCGGGCCCGTTACTCCAGGGGCCCGGCCACCCCCTGCAACCCCTCGCCCCCTGCCCAGCTCCCGCAACTAGCTGAAGTCTGTGCCTTCTTTGGTACAGACATCTATTAGCAGCTGAGTGCCCTCTCTATCTTCGGCATTCTTGTAATGCAGAGTACTGGGAGATGACATCATCTCCATGACATCATCTCCATGACATCATATCCATGACATCATCTCCCAGTGCTCTGCATTACTGGAGAGAGGACCGCGCGGGAGCTCCAGTGCTAACAGAGGTCTGTGCAGAAGGAGGCACAGACCTCTCCTGCTACGCTGCTGGACCACCAGGGAGGTAGGAGATGGACATTGGGGGCAATGTGGAGAGTTGGACATTGGGGGCAATATGTGGAGAGGTCTACATTGAGAGCAGTGTGTGGAGAGGTGGACATTGGGGGCAATGTGGAGAGAGGTGGACATTGGGGGCAACGTGTCAAGAGGTGGACATTGGGGGCAATGTGGAGAGAGGTGGACATTTGGGGCAACGTGTGGAGAGGTGGACATTGGGGGCAATGCGGAGACATGGACATTGGGGGCGATGTGAAGAAGTGGACATTGGGGGCAATGTGGAGGTGGACATTGGGGGCAATGTGTGGAGACATGGACATTGGGGCAGTGTGTGTGGAGAGGTGGACATTGGGGGCAATGTGGAGAGAGGTGGACGTTAGGGGCAATGTGGAGACGTGGACATTGGGGGCTATATGAAGATGTGGACATTGGGAGCAATGTGTAGAGACGTGGACATTGGGAGCAATGTGTGGAGACGTGGACATTGGGAGCAATGGGTAGAGACATGGACATTGGGGGCAATGTGTGGAGACGGACATTGGGGGCAATGTGGAGGTGGCCAATGCGGGCAGGGTGGTTGGGGGGCCCATGGCAAATTTTGCACCAGGGCCGGCGACTTCTAGTTACGTCTCTGTGCGCAAACCTATTCAATAGTAGTTTTGCACGTTTCCTGCATCCTGCCCTAAATCACCACAACTTACCCGCAAAAAAATCCACATGAAACCCACCACCAGGAGGCAACCCCACACTGGACAGGTATATAGAGAGATTCAGAAACAGTCATTTCAACTTTACTTGCCAAACAATAGAAACTGGCACACATACTAAATACCAAAGAAATGAAAAGCAATATAGTCACTAATGGACAACAAAAACATAGTAATTAAACTGGAAGACAAAGGTGGCGTGGTAGTGATTTAAGTATTCTTATTATTCCTGGTGAAGAGACCTATTAGTCTTGAAAGCTTGAATGCAAAGCCACTCAGTTATCCAATAAAGGTATCACTTTCACTCTACCATCTCCTGCATTTTCTCTAGCTAACAAGGCACCACTCTTAACCCTCTTGAACAAGTGCAACACTGGAGAAAGAGAAAAAGAGTAATTTGGATTTTCTGGCTATAGCAATGTTATTAGGTGTCACTCCTCTTTTAATACCCCCCTTCCACTTATGTCTTGACAGTTTAAACAATCCCACTGGGACATTTCCTCTGCTGGCCCGAACCATTCAGCCTGATCAAGGCAGATGTTAATGTGGTCCCATTAATACGGCAGTGTGCTAGGTGAGAGATGTCTCGGCTTAAGACAAGGGCCACCCCAGGGTGTCCACAGGAGTAAGGAAACCCTAACATCCTACAAGCCTAAAGTAAACCCCCATGACAGCTCACTGGAGGGAAGGAGAGGTTTCTATAAGGGGTCAGAATGTAAATTGCATCTCATCTTCTGGCCCTGGAAGAGTCAGCACTCCATATATTGGTCATTAGCATCTATTAAAGTCTTTTGAAGTGGCCAGGAGCTTTGTGTGAGTGCAAAGTCCCTTTCACTGGTCACACAATCACATCTGGGAAGAGAACATGGCCCGCTACTTTCATCTTCTCATAAGGTACTTGGAATGTGAATAAAGCCGTCTTTCTTTAATATAGTTATCAGGAAAAGCCTTTCAGACCTATCTCCTCCCTCTCAGGGTAAGGGGTGGTCTAATAAGAGTTTCAATTTATTGGAAAGTGATCTCTTCCAACCATCTCAGTGACAGCCTTATGCAGAAAGGAACATTTGAGTAATTCTGCAGCAAACTAACTGCTCAATAAGGGGATAGAAAAACAGATTAGTGGTTTAAATGATTATTTTATCCCACTGAATCCTAGAGCGGTCTCTTACACACAGTCTAACAATGCCTTGGAGACCTAATTAGCATTCAATGGGTTAAAAATGCCAAGTAAATTAAAAGTGATTTGGGGGATTTGTATATTGTTGGTTTGACACAGAATTGCCCTAACTGAGCTCATTGGCTAAGTGATATCCTATATAATAATTCGCTAATGTATGTTTGTCAGAAGCCATCATGCCCAGTACAGACTGCCCACACCGTGGCTGATAACGGAGCAAGGCGCTCCGAATTCAGACCGTAGTCGGTGCGCAGAGAGAGGACTACGGGCTGAATTCGGAGCGATCTGCTCCGTTATCAGCTGCGGCGCGGGCAGTCTCTACTGTGCATGACTGCACCGCGGCCGTTTCTGCCTGGCACTGTGGCCCGTGTACTAGTACAACTAGTACAAACATAAAAGGGCACCAGATTGATTTGTTCCTCAAAAGCAACAAACAAAATGATTTAAAGGGATAGTGATACTTCAAAATTACTATCCATTATATTGAAGCCCTTAAAAAACTGAATTAAATGCCACCAGAGGCATCTCTCAAACCTTTATGGTTTGCGAGATAGCCGCTTTTAAACTTCACTCTCCCCTGACGTCATCGTTCTTGTTGCAGCAGGGAAATCCGGTCCCGGCACCGGTGGAGGCTCTTTAGCAGAGCCGATATCTCGTTATGGAAGACAAGATCCTTCACTAAAACAGTATTCTATGTGTGCTTGGTTACCAAGTACACGTAGAAGACCGTTTTAGTGAAGGATCGTTTCTTCTATAACGAGATCTGGCTCTGCTGAAGAGCCTCCGCTTGATTCAATGAACGGATTCCCCTGCTGCAGCAAGAACGCTGACGTCAGGGGAGAGCGAAGTTAAAAGCGGCTATCTCGCAAAAGATAAAGGTCTGAGAGATGCCGCTGGTGGCATTTTATTCAGTTTTTAAAGGGCTTCAATATAAAGGATAGTAATTTTGAAGTATTACTATCCCTTTAAAGCAGAAGTTTTAATCAAATCAAAGTGCCCCCCAAATCATTATTCACATAGCAATACACATATCAATACTTGTATTATACTGAATAAGTCTGGCGTTTTTGAGAAATCCAGCTTGTTCCGAGGCTTCAGATTTCTGTGCCTACAGGCTCCTGAGATGTGAATCCGGCCCTGGAAGTATGTCGCACACTGGAGACAACTTAGCCTTTCTGACACTCAAATGGTTAATCAAAACAAAACCACGATAAGATGAAAGGTGCTGTAATATGTACATTTGAGGTCTATAACATTCAAATACATTGCACATGTCCTGAGACTGAAAGGGTTATTTTGAGCGAAATATGTTAAAATCTTCACTCTTATATAAAAACACAATGTTATAACAGACATTCTTGTATATCATGTGCTACAGAATTCCACTTGTATGCAAAGGGTTAATTCAAGAAAAAAATCATGTTAAGAGTGCACGTTGTGTTATTCAGTAATGTGCCTCACACACCCTTTAGCACTTAAAGGGATAGAAATACTTAAAATGTAAAAAAAATATATGTTGTAAGGTTAATCATCCTGAGTACAACAAGGGCACTCCCACTGCTGACAGGTGTTTTATTAAAAAGTCATTACAGCTCAGACTTCAATTTTATTAGGTGCAGTATCACAGTGGCCTGAATTTGTACAGTGGTGCTGTTGCTACAGCATCCTATGGTGATTTATGGTCAACTGACCATGGGCTAGATTCTATTACAGGTACAAATTTTATCACTGCTTTTATCTCCATGTTTCCCCATAGACTTCAGTACTAAAATGTTTGATAAAACGGGAGGTAACATTCAGAACCTGCAATAGAATGTGGCCCAAAAGCTGTCCATAGGCTGGTGTAGCACTACAATATAGATATTTTTACATTCTAAGTATTAGAATGGATGAAAAAAATTATATATTTATATATATATATATATATATATATATATATATATATATATATATATATATATATATATATATATAACACACAACTTTGCAAGAGGCACTCTCCCTTTACAAGTCCATTGCCTGGGTGCTAAGATTTCAGCCAAAATTATGTTATACACCAATCGAAAAAGCACTCTCAGAACTTTTTTTTGTGAAAAAATTGGATTTATTGTAACAGATCTATTACAATAAATCTCATTTTTTCACGGTACTGGAAGTCCTGAGAGTGCTTTTTCGATTGGTGTATAATAATATATATATATAATATGCCTTACAGAGACACATACATCATATATTTGCTTTAGACTTGATAAATGGAGCATCTCCGTCAAAAGCTTGTCTTCATATAATTGAATATTATTCCAATAATAAAGATAATATTACAAACTGCAATACCCATTCATTTCATATATTATACACGCACAGACATTTGTAGAAATTAACCCTGGACGATCAGAAGTGTGTAATGCATTGCATTATACACTCATCTGGGCCTCAAAAGATTAATAAATGTGATATTGTGTGTGTGTGTGCTGTGTTTCAGCAGTCTGGGAAAGCATTTTCTGTTGCACTGTCATATCCTGGTCAGTAGGCTACTTCTGTTTTAAAGGGATAGTAATAGTTAAAATGTAAAAAAAAAAAAATATGTTGTAGGGTTTATCCCCCTGAGTAAAACAAGAGTACTCTGACTGCTGAGAGGTGTTTCATTCAAAAGTTATTAATTTTCAAAGTTGAATTATTTTAGGTGCATTATCACAGTGGCCTGAAATTGTACAGTTGCGCTGTTGCTACACCATCCTATGGAGATTTATGGTCCCGGGACCGAGCTGTCCATAGGATCGTGTAGCAACAGCGCCACTGTACAATTTCAGGCCATTGTGATATTGCACCTAAAAAATTCAACTTTGAAAGCTAATAACTTTTGAATGAAACACCTTTCAGCAGTGGGAGTACCCTTGTTTTACTCAGGGGGGTAAACCCTACAACATATTTTTTTACATTTTAAGTATTACTATCCCTTTAACCTAAAAGACACAGTAGCAGAGATTGCTTCTGTGGCCTGTTGACAGACAGGACTGCAGTATAATAGATCTTAAGTTCAATAATGGTGCAGACACTTTACATTATGTCATTAAATATAATATCACCTTGAATTTAAGCACCAACATCCTCTAAACCCTTAGATACTAAATATTTCTAAAATCCAGTGAGCTGGAAATCTCTCTCTAGCACACGAAAGGTTAATATTTGGAACTTCAGACTGTTAATTACCATGATGTATCAATAATAAATCTTCCATAGTACACAGTATTAATCAGGGAGAATACAGTGCTCTGTGGTTGACGGGATGAAGCAGTGAAATAGGCTGCAGATAAGGGAAAACAACGTTTGGCTCTCCAGCTGTTTGAGACTACAGTCACTAGCTGGTTGGAGATTAAAGGAGTTATAGTCAACAACAGCTGGAGAGCCAAAGGTTTGCTTTCTTCTGCTGTACATCAGACATTATGATGTATATGATTTAGGAGATTCCTGTCCTGGTATTTAGCCTCTGCTATAGGCCATAATTAGACATACAGATCAATAAGTGATTAATATGCAGATGTGCAGATTGGCTGAACATGAAATGGGCAACCTGGGGTCCTCCAGCTGTACAGGACTACAATTTCTATCTATCTATCCATGTGTCTGTCTGTCTGTCTTTCTCTCTCTCTAAGATATCTCTCTCATATCTAATATCTATCTAATATCCATCTATTGCTTATCTATCTATCTGGGGTGGGATTCACTAAGCAGAGATAAAGAGGTGATAACTTCTCCAGTGATATTACTTCTCCGGTTCCTATGTTATTCTATGAAGCCTGTGCGCCAAGATCTCCAAAACTTAAAGGGATAGTAATACTTAAAATGTAAAAAAAAATATGTTGTAGGATTTACCTCCCTGAGTAAAACAAGAGTACTCCCGCTGCTGAAAGGTGTTTCATTCAAAAGTTATTAATTTTCAAAGTTGAATTTTTTAAGTGCAATATCACAGTGGCCTGAAACTGTACAGTGGCGGTGTTGCTACACGATCCTATGGACAGCTCTGGTCCCGGGACCATAAATCTCCATAGGATGGTGTAGCAACAGCACCACTGTACAATTTCAGGCCACTGTGATATTGCACCTAAAAAATTCAACTTTGAAAATTAATAACTTTTGAATGAAACACCTTTCAGCAGTGGGAGTACCCTTGTTTTACTCAGGGGGATAAACCCTACAACATATTTTTTTTACATTTTAAGTATTACTATCCCTTTAAGAAATGTTAGTGACTAGGCTCCATAGAATAACATAGGAACTGGAGAAGTGATATCACTGGAGAAGTCATGGACACTTTATCCCCTCTTTATCACTTCTTAGTGAATCTTCATATCTGTCTGTTTATCTATCTATAATCATCTACTGTGAAACCATTAAACCTTTAACTGCCAGTGACCTTTCCAGACCAGACACACCTGATGGAATATCATTAACTACTTCAGTGTCAGAGACCTTCATGATACCCAGTCATGACCTAATGATATAATCTATCTCATCTGAGAGAGAAGACAAAAGATCCATTCGTATAAGAAACCATACATAATTCCTGACAATCTGAAGCCACCTAAAGTCACCCGACAGGGCAGAGGGATAAGGAAGAAGGACTGACCCTCTGGCGAGCTAGGGGAGTGGGCAACGCATTGCTCTGCCCCACAAAGGGTTAATAAAGGAGAGGAGGGGCAGATGCAGCTGTGATGACTCTTTGCTGTCCACATCCCGAGGGAAAGGACCACATGAAGTGTTGGCAGACAGCGGTTACAGACAACATTGCAGCCGGGTGTCACTTGTCACACAACACCCCCCACACACACACACACTGATCACCAGTGGGTGCTACATTTCCCAAGTCGTTATCACAGAGTGAAATTCTGCAGCTTTTTAAGTGAAATACATTAGCAAAGTACACACAGCTAATGGGTACAAAATGGACCATTAAACTACTAATTAATAGGGTGGCCTATTGCATGCAATACAACCTGATAACTACAGATTGTTCTGCCACCCTTTGAGGAATGCGTGGCACTGAATACCCTGTAGACCATCATGCAGTGTACGACATGTAAGACAATAATAACACCAGCTTAAAAATTAAACTACATACAATCTTAACCCTCTGAGTGCCAGAGGGGTACGCAACGCATTGCAAAGCAATGCGTTGCGTACCCCTCTGGCACTCAGAGGGTTAAGTAGGGTCATAATAAAGATGACGGCGTTCACCAACTTCATTCAGAAAAAAACAAAAAGGGTTAATCTCCATTGCTACTGATTAGTAGTTATGGATCTGCAGAGATCGATTTATAACATGGATTAACCATATGAATGCTGTGCAACAATATGGGCTCTCAATGGATTCATTATCCTGCTCTGTAGTGGCTGACAGGGCCTTGGCCGCAAAATGGTTAACCCACCCGGAACATAATATAGTCATCTTGAGCAATACGTGTCATTTAACCCTTTGCGTGGCATACCTATCCGGCATTCAAAAGATTAACGGTCCACTTTTAACCCTTTGAGTGTCAGAGGGGTACTTTGCAATGCGTTGCGCGCCCAACTGGCACTCAAAGGGTTAATACAACCCAACAGCTCAGTGTTGGTGAAGCAATGTATTTAAGGATCAGAATGAGAAATTAACTATAGCAGGGCTGTCACGAAGGGAAGAGCAGGCACCGGTGGGTTAAATAAGCATTAACCTCTTAGATGCAACGACATAATTTACTGAACTGCTAAGCAGGTCTTTAACACCACATGAGAGATACATTATGTCCAATCAGTGATGTCATTAAATAGTGTATTACAATAAGATAATTTCTTACACTATTCATCCAGAAGGTAGGAAGTCACTGGTCACAAGATATTGACCTTATCTCCCGCTAACCCCTTAAGTGCTAGACTGTTTAGCATTTAAGGGGTTAAAATCGAGCCATTTTTTATTTATGATGGGAAAATCATATAGTGTTTTTATTTTGCATTTTAAAGCGAATCTACGTACCACCACTGGGAGATCCCTTCGTCAAACGTTAAAACAGTTCAAACGGCCACAAAGTGGTTGAGTTGTTACTATGACATTATAGGACAACTGTAGTCAGTGACTCGCTTCTTTCCGTGAGGCAGAAGAACCTTCTGGAAGACAGCCAGAGCTGTTGTTAACCGTTTAATATACACATGAAATGTTTGAGCTGTGATAACATTTGACAGAATGAATTCAACGCAGTAACCCAGACCTGTCATTTTCCCTAGGTAGTGAAAAACAAAAGATGCAATAGATGTTGTGTTAACCATTTGATTGCCAGTGAGGTGCACAACGCATTGCTTTGCACTCACAGGATTACAATAAACTAGCTATTTTTTTTTAATTGGTGACACATGAAAACGCCCACTGCAGGGCTGATCTGATTTCAGTGAAACCCTGTAATATGCTTAATTCGTGTGACCCAAATTAAAGGAAAAGTCTGATTACATAAGGCAGTGTTTCAGATACCCGTGATGGTTGGGTATCCAGACCTCTCGGTTACCCAGGGACATTTATGAGAAATACATAGTGCAGGTCTGCTGTGATCTGAGTGCAGCACTGAAAAATATACAGATTTCCTATGTGTTCCCAGTTAAAAGGTGATAGCACATCTTAGTCCATCTTGCCCATCAGTCTATTCTTTAGGATTCCCTTGCTTGTCAGCAGGTGAGTTCCTTAAAATGACTGAGATACAGATTAACCCTTCTGTGCACAAGCAGGGGGTCCCTGAATTAACTGATCCCTGAGGAGAGGGTTTGGGAACTACTGAAACAAGGGAAGATTAGATAGATAGATAGATAGATAGATAGATAGATAGATAGATAGATAGATAGATAGATAGATAGATAGATAGACATATAGATAGGAGATAGATAGATATGAGAGAGATAGACAGACAGATAGATAGATAGATAGATAGATAGATAGATAGATAGACAGACAGATAGACATATAGATATGAGATAGATAGACAGACAGACAGACAGATAGACATATAGATATGAGATAGATAGATAGCTAGATAGCTAGATAGACATATAGATAGATAGATAGATAGATATGAGATAGATAGATAGATAGATAGATAGATAGATAGATAGATAGATATGAGATAGATAGATAGGAGATAGATAGATAGATAGATAGATAGATATGAGATAGATAGATAGATAGATAGATAGATAGATAGATAGATATGAGATAGATAGATAGATAGATAGATAGATAGATAGATAGATAGATACATAGAAGATAGATATGAGATAGATAGATAGATAGATAGATAGATAGATAGAAGATAGATATGAGATAGATAGATAGATAGACAGACATATAGATATGAGATAGATATTAGACAGACATATAGATATGAGCTAAATAAATATGATGTAGATAGATATTAGACAGATAGACATATATATATGATATAGATACATATGATGTAGATAGATAGATAGATGATAGCAAGAAACATACTTGCATAAAGAGTGTAGTGTTAGCAGACATAGTTAAAATGTGTATTAAAAACACACAAACATTTTGATGTAGTCATTTTCATTTAAAGCTTCAAAATTCTTAATTTAGTAATTAAATAGGGCTTTATAAAGAACAAATAAACCTTTGAGTGCCAGAGGGGTATGCAACGCATTGCAAAGCAACGCGTTGCGTACCCCTCTGGCACTCAAAAGGTTAAGCGTTGAGTTCAATATTTTTAAACGAATGTATTTAACTCATTGGGTGCTTCGCTACAGTGGACATTTATTTACCTTGCTCATTCCCTACCGGTTGAAGTTGGCCTTTTAACCCATTGTACGCTAGTGATGTCTCTAAAGTATCGCTTAGACATGTGTTGGAGAGTTCTATAGCACACAAGGAGTTAACCACTGGACAAATCAATCCTTTTTATTGTACTGTAGACAATCCTGACTATTCCAGGGCACTTTGTGAAACTAACACTTTATCCAATAATCCTTTTCCCACTGAAGTTGAGATTAGGAGTCTGTGGGACTGGTGTGAAGTGGACTTCAGTTAGGGACACAAGTGTGAAGTGAGACGCCTCACCAGATTAAAGGGGCTGATTAAATATATTTCTATCAATTAATCTAAATAGGTGTTTAGCATCTGGCTGCATGGAAGATACCTACAGGTGTTTAGCAAGATTATCTGCAAATTACCATTGTGCAATCAAACCTGTTTACATATCACAGTTTACATTTTTTTCTAAATACAATATTATATGCATTAATAGGTTATACGGGAGTGGTTAATTCCACATTCATTGTTAATAGGTTACATCTATAAAAAGCATAAAATTTTATATACTAGTAGGTTATAAAGGAGGGGTTAATTGCACACTCATTGTTAGGTTACATCTATAGAGTATAAAATATTAAATACATCAGTAGTTTGTAAGTTAGTGGTTAATTGCACAAATTGTTAGTAGGTTACATTTATAAAAAAAAATATACAACATTATATACATAAGTAGGTTATAAGGGAGTTGGTCATTGCACAATGGGTTAATAAGTTACTTGTATAAAGTGTATAAAACATCATATACATAATCACAATATAAGGAGTGGTTAATTGCAAAAATGGGTAATAGGTTATATTTATAAAGAATATAAAATAGTATAGATAAGTAAAGTGTAAGGAAGTGGTTAATTTCACATTGGATTAATAGGTTACTATTATAAAGTGTGCAAAATAGTATATACATAAGCAGGGTGTAATGGAGTGTTTCACTGCAACAATGGTTAATATGTTATAATTATATTATAATTTAATAGGTTATAATTATAAAGAATATAAATATTATATATACGTATGTTGTAAGGAAATGTCTTTTTGCACAGTGGGTTAATAGGCCACTTTTATAAAGTGTTTAACATATTATGCATAACTAGGTGTGTGTATATATATATATATATATATATATATATATATATATATATATATATATAGTTAAATGGAGTGGTTTATATACATAAACAGGATATAAAGGAACGGTTCATTGCACAATGGGTTAATAGGTTCCATTTATAATGTGTATACAGTATTATATACATAAGCAGGTTATAATGGAATGCTTCATTGCAAAACATTTTAATAGGGTACATTTATAAAGTGCGTAAAATATTATATCAATAAGCAGGTTATAGGGGAGTTGCTCGCTGCACAAAGGGGTTAATAGGTCACATTTATGTTCTGTATTTAACCCTTTGAGTGTCAGAGGGGTACGGAATGCAATGCATTCCGTACCCCTCTGTCACTCAAAGGGTTAAAACACACACACACACACACACACACACACACACACACACACACACAGATATTGAAGAGTTACACCGTCTCCTGTACAGTCTTGCAGAATGAAGTTTTACAAACGTTCCTGATTGCAACTCACTGCATTTCTCATTAGCACGCAAAGGGTTAAATGAGTATGTGATCACATTCTAGAAGACAAAAATATTACATAAACATGCAGGTTATGGGGTGGATAATTGCACAACGGGTTAACAGCAGATTACATTTGCAAAGCTTATTTGCTTTATGCAAAATACTATATAAATATGAATGTTATAAGACAGTAGTTCAATGCTCAAAGAGTTAAAACGTTTGACTGTGCAAAATGCTATATACGTTTATAAAAGCACAAAGAGTTAATCTGTTTAGATTGTGCAAAATACTATATAATTCTACAGTTAATAGAAAAAAAATTGGAGTAATTTCACAGCATTCCAA
Organism: Rhinophrynus dorsalis; assembly: GCA_037306005.1. NCBI lineage: Eukaryota > Metazoa > Chordata > Amphibia > Anura > Rhinophrynidae > Rhinophrynus > Rhinophrynus dorsalis. Next base: position 15,192,826 of record CM074718.1, read on the forward strand.
AACATTAACCCATTGAATGCTGAGACGTCCCTAGCAGGGGGTTAAACGTTGATTTAAATAAATAGTAATGGTTATTTCTACTTTATGGATAGCTCAATTTTTTATTCAATCAGCGTCCATATTTTTACATTAGGTTATATTTATAAAAGTATATATTATATAAATATGGAGATTACAGGGTAAAACTTTACTGCACAAAACGTAATCAAATGATTAAAGATTTAACAAGGTTATTTTTTTTTACAATAATACATTTTAATGAAATGCAGTTTTCACATACATAAGACATCAAACACGTCCTTAATTCACACGGATTTCTGGTTTATTTATAATGTAACACTGAAAGAAAACGATATAATCACATCAAATACCAATAAGATTCACATTGATTGGTATCTGGGCTGGTGTTCACATAAAATGCCTTTTTAACTTTCATTTAAGCAACGAATAAGGATTAAAGAAACAATTATATATTAATTCACCTAGGAGATCATTTCATATTAAGTCACAAAAACCTGTCAACACCTTAAATGTATTTAATGTTTCCCAAATGTTAACTTTTCTAACTTATGTTTTGCTTGTATATTAATAGTTTTTGGGGGCTCAGAATCATAATTCAAGATTAGAAATGTTCTATTTAATTACTACACAATTTTGTATATTTTTTTCAAGCGAAAGGAACAATATATATATATATATATATATATATATATATATATATATATATATATATATATATATATATATATATATATATTAATGTGTTAACCCCAAAAGGAAGGATGAGTTTATCACAATTACTGTGCGATTTAAAGGGTCACAGACTTTAATCGTTACAATAATTAGGTTTAATTGATAGATAATTTGGAAATAAGCGTTCATTAATAAAAGGTTTCATTAAGGCAAATGGTTGATAATTTCATGGAATGAGCAATAGAAAAAAAATAAAAAAAAAAAAATAAATATATATATATATATATATATATATGATAAATCTGGTAAACTAAATATTTTGTCTATCAAAGTTACCAGTATAAAATAGAAAAAATATTTACCAAAATGCCAAATACAATATCAAACGTAATAGTAAATAACCAGAGACCAGCACAGTTTATACATTGATTATTGTATTTATTTACAGAGAGAAATGTAATAAAATAAAACAAAAAAGTCTTTGGGTGTGCTAAACCTCATTTTAACCCTTTAACTCAAACGGGAATGGTTGTCTTTTTCATTACAACACATTTTCTATATTAATAGCTGTAAGTTGTGTAGTGGATAAATCAGAACAGCCATAGGCTGTAATCACAAAAGAAAAGGGAACGAGTTTATGTCAAACAAAAAATATATGTTCACGTTGATTTAAATTAGACTTTTAATTAACCCCTTGAATGCTGGTTTAAACGCCCCCATATATATTAAAGTGGAATTTGGATGCATCGAATGGTTTGCTCCAATTATTATTAACCCATTGAGGGCCCAGAGAGGTATTGCAATGTTTTAGATACGTATCTGTCACACAAATGGTTAAATTCTAATTGTCAATGATATGCACCGAATGTTGTAATTTTGTTTGAATACTTCCTATTAGGTCAGTTGTAATTTGGTAATAATGTAAAGAGATGGACTGTTTGCTGTGCATATTACATTATGGGTCTCACCTTTGGGTGCATTGTAAAAATCACTGGCTGGTCTCTGTCCCAGAATGGGTTACAGGAAACCCCTGGCCTCCCCCCTGTGATCCCCCTCTTTTTTTGGGATTTGGACAAATCTGCACTTCCTGCCCCCCCACCCCTCCAGGCAAGAGGAGAGTTTTGTTTGCTGAACACAAGAGAGTGTGAACAGGCTGGATGTCCCTCCTCACTGGCCAGGAGCCCATTTGCATGCTAATGGATTATTAACATTTCAGAGCCCGGGGAGGTGCATATATACCCACTACCCTCTCTGTAGGGCAGTTAGTTCACCAGATCTAAATAGAGACTTCACCTGCTGACCAGCAGCTTCTCCACAACCAGCCCAGGACCTGTGGATAATCTTTTGGAGTTATTTTCAAGTCTTTACTCAGAAATCATGCTTCATAACCCGGTCTTCCCAAGTTTTGGGCACCACTTAGCAGAGCCTGCTACTATGCCAGTGGGCAGAGATGTCCAGAGGAACCCTAAGCTGTCCTTCAACATTGACTCCATCCTGTCCAGGACCGACAGACCTTCTCCCAAGGTGGCAGTTGAAAGGCCCAGTTGGCAGGCACCTCCTTCACCACCCTCTGTGCCCTATGGGTATTCCTACGGCATGATGCCATACCCACCCGTGTGGCTTTACAAGCCGCAAGTTGGCTACCCTACCCTGGTGCAACAGCAACAACAACACCAGCAGCAGCAACAAGTCAGAATACCCAGGACAGAGTGTCTCTGCTCAGACCCAATCTGTAAAGAGAAAGGTGAGGCATCTGGGTATTACATGGGGGTGATATCTGTCTGTCTGTTATACATCAATATGTGGCCCTATACTACTAAATTTGGTTAACTCTTTAAATCGTAGATGTTTAACAGATGATTGCATATGTCTGCGTAGGCTGAGAGCAATACACTACTTAAAGCAATAATATATATTAAATGTTTCTATTGCCTGAAAGTAAACATTGCATGATCTTTTATTTGTGTTCGGATTAACCCTTGCGTGCCTGAGAGGTACGCAACGCATTGCAATACGTTGCCTACCCCCTGGCTCTCAAAGGGTTAATGGACAGACTGTCAGTTTGCTGCCCTCCCTTGCGTTAGGACAGATTATAAATGTGTCTGCTTGAAAATAAGTGTATGATACTAAGTTCTTTCAATGGATGGAAACTGTTAAATATATTTAATGCACTAGCAAGTACCCCTCTTTTAGTGAGGGGAGCAAGCCATTGCATTAAGGCATGGTTTGTTTTGGACAATCAATTCCCTTGAATGCTAGTTGAGGTTTGACTGCAAAGCAGGTGGATTAGATAATTTACTTGCAATCAAGGGGTTAACATATCCCTTTAAGTCAGTTGATGATTATTTGCCCTTTATAGTGCAGACTTTCTTGCCCCGAAATTGCTCCACCAATATATGTTGTGCATATGTCCTGTTCTATACAGCAATAGTGGTAAATGTGTATTTAATTCCCTAGTTAGAACGTTCAGGTGTGCAGTATTCTATTCCAGTGTGCTCATGGCGCCCTCTTGTGTATCTTCTCAGGACTGCCGTTCTCCCATTGTGGTAACAGCCCGATGAATCCCTTATCATGGAGGACAGGACCTTGTAAAATGAAGAGGATCCGCACTGTATTCACCCCAGAACAGCTGGAGAGGCTGGAGAAGGAGTTCCTCAAACAGCAGTACATGGTGGGCACAGAAAGGGTGGACCTGGCAAGCACACTGAACCTCACAGAGACACAGGTAAGGGCTAGCACAACCTGTCCCATCCCATTATATCAGAGCTGTGGGGTCGACATGTGGCTCCCCAGTTGTGCTTGATATTGCACATTTCAAGGTCAGATGGCCATGGTGCTCCTCCATGGTGCTGTTGGACTACAATTCCCACCACTATCAGACGGCCAAAAGCCAACTGAGAATGGTGGGAATTACAGTCCAACAGTAACTGGGGAGCCACGTGTTGCTCACTCAATTTCTTGGGCCTCTCAGTGAAAACTGGTGCAGAATACCAGATCCCAATGAGTCTCAACATGGCTTGGTATGAAGTATTATGTTGGGGACATTAAAGTTTTATTGTGATAATTTTTCAGACCTACCCACTGATGGTAGATGCTTCGTTTGAGTATTATTGCAATGCTTTTTATTTAACTGTTTGAATGCCAGAGAGGTATGCAATGTATTATGCTCCCCTCTGGCATTCAAGGGTTAATGGTTATGAACAGTTATCTGGTGTTCCTGTAGCTATTTAACCCTTGTAATGCATTGCACATCACTCTGGCCCTAAAAGTTAATGGAGTCCGTTTTAAACATTCTCCTCAACAGAATGTCAGTAACACATCAACCTCCTCAATGGAGTGAAGTCTAAAGACTTTTTGTATGTGGGGGACATTTACTTGAAGAAATATTCATTTATTCATAATGAAACATTACTTCTGCTTTAAAAACTTACTGCCTAGTTGAGGTATTATATCTTCATTCTACATGATAATGGCAGGCGATCTGTGGATCTATATTTTATAATTCAGGAGACTGGTAGAGTAAAACAGATGCCTTTATTGGGTAACTGAGTTACTGTAGGGTGCAAGTTTTCACAACAGTAGGTCCTACTGAAAGCTTGTACCATAGAACCACTAGTGTACTGAAAGCTTGTACCATAGAACCACTAGTGTACTGAAAGCTTGCTCTCAATCTATCTTTACCCAATAAGGGTATCCTTTTGACTACCAGTTTCTGTATCATCTCTTACATATATTGTATATTGCCTTCCGTATCCTGTGCTGTTATATTTTCATTGTTTCATTCCTTGTTTATGGTGGAATTATTTCTTATACTCTTCTTCTTTTTCTTCTCGCAGGTGAAAGTTTGGTTCCAGAACCGTCGCATCAAGTGGAGGAAGCAGAGTCTAGAACAGAAGAAGGCCAAGCTGTCCCAGTTTGGGGTTATCCCTGCAGACAGCTCTGAGCAGACCTCTGAGACAGAGGACGATGATGTGGATGTGGAACTATAGGCTGTGAGGACTGAATAGGGACACTTAGAACCCTGATGAACAGAGTAGGGTCACCCAGTGGCCTTGATCTCTGTTGATGACCACTAGAAGACTTGACTATATTCAGTCTTACTGAATGATAAAGACTACTGACGATGACCTTCTTGGTCAAGGTCATCAAGATGTAATTTGAGAAACAAGCACTAAAGACAATGAGCTGCATCTGAATCAAGACAGATAATTTTGGCGATTGACAATTCAAGATGGCCGTCCTCTGGTTTTCTTTCTGCTAACACCTTTTGGTCTGCATATCCAGTGTCTCAACAGCAATGACTGTGTTGAATGGGTGACCTCTGACCCTGCACTTGGACATTCTATTTCCCTTGGGGGGTAGAATGCAAGAATGGGGTGTCTTGTCTTACCACTCAGGCCCTCATGATTAAGGATTGGGTATATTGTTGGGCATTCTGCTGTTAGGTACAGCCCCCATCACCCCTCCCCCAATCCACCACTGGTTGGTTGAGGGTGATGTAAGTTGTAGTCTCCAGCCACAAGACACACAAACATGATTACCTCTAGATCAGTGATTCTCCGCTCCAAGCATCTGGACTTGCCAGCAGGTCAGGATTTAAGAGGACATACTGTTAACTTGACCTGCTGGTGGGTTCTGGGCACTAATATTGATAATTGCTGTTCTAGATATAAGTACAACAATGGCAAAATAAAGCTGTTTTCTGTTAATGTTACAACATAATTCTCCAGTGTATATACATCTCAATACTCTGTATTGTATTTCATGTACTATTCTTGTGTTAGAAGCTCAGGGGGCCTTCTCCTTTGCTCTCCTCACTTCCTCCTTGGGAGAATTGTCCTGACACAACAGGAAGTGAGGAGTGCACAGACAAATTCTTCCCTTAGGGATACAACTTCAAATGCTAAATCTAATTGAGTTTTATTACGTTACAGGACATTTTACATGGAGATATTGTTATGTAAACCCTTTCTCAGAGGGCTGTCGAACACATTTTTGTCATTCCTCTGGCACTGAAAGGGTTAAGAACAAGTCATATTTTATGGCTGATATTGCTTTTCAAATTGGGTAATTCTGTGTTGCTTTACTGTAAACCAACAATACAGATTAACCCTTTTTGGGCCAGTGGGATAGGCAAAATCATTGCTGTGATTTTACTACCCACCATGTGGGATTTATTGAAATGAAGGATGGATGTTCAGGGTTTTTTGAGCTTTTAAATATAAATACCAAATACTGGGTATTGCTGAGAGTCAGGCAAGGCAAAGGCTTAACATTATTTGTGCTAGAGAAGCGTACAAGCCTTTGCTTAACACTTTAACTGCCAGAGGAGTGTGGACCGCATTGCTTTGCAATGCATTCTGTACCCCTCTGGAACTGAAAGGGTTAACACTCCCTTGGACAACACCCCACTGGTACTGAAAAAGGTCTGAGTGCCTTACTGACGTCTGTCTCATGCACTGCGCCCTCTAGAGCGCAAAAAGCTAATTGAACACCAGTGTCTTCTAAGTTTTTAATCATTTAACTCTGTCGATCCTGATACCCTTTTTTTCAGGGTGTACTAAGGTTAATGCTTTGAGTGCCAGATCAATGAGAATTTCACTGTGATGCGAATCTCTTGAGCATCCTTCATAGGTTTAAATTACAACCCCATTGCTTGACCCTCATGCAAATTCTTCCTTCCAACGTTTTCTGATTTTTATTTTTTTTTTTTTTAACTGACTTGACACTTTCCTGATCGGAAATGGGATTGAGACCCTCAATTTTATATATGAAATATGCGAGTATTTGGAAGTGCACATGATGGTTAGACCTGTATATTTTGATGGCTTTACTTGGTGAGACTTCTACAGAAAGATGATGAAAAATATTTGAAATTCTGGAGCAAACCAAATGCACTAATAAGGGGTGATGAAATTCCAAGGGGGCTTTTATTGTCTTGAATGATAGAGGTCACCAAATGCAAGACCTCTGTCTCATTCAAGGGGTTAAACGTCTCTTCTATGTTAATGTTAGGATTTTGTTAACCCCCCCGACCCCACCCCCATCATGGTGTATTTGGTCTGCCCCAGAATTGGTCTTGTTTTGTCTATATGTATAAAGTGGCCTTTTACGCTAGTATCCTGTGCGGACACTAGATTTGACTGTTTAAAGCTCAGGATATTTATATTGTACATACATCCGTTATTGTATTATTTATAATGGCGCACATGCTGTTAGTGTAATTTATTTATTTTTTAATCCCAGTTTTTATATAAAGATTTTTGTCTATTTTACATGAAAAACAAGCATTTGTGTTTTCTTCTCTTACTTATTTATTTGGATTTTTAATTTGCTAGAGAGCGGGTTAATGACATTTAAAAAGAACTGCCATTTTTGTGCAGTTATAATTCCTACTATGGTGGGTAAAATACAAATTATCTGATTTTTAAAAGGTAATATTTAATACTGGAAAAATATTGCAGGGCCTGAGAGAGGCTTTATTCCAAACTTAGTGCAGATCAAACTACTAATATATAAATTACTAGTTGAAGAGCCCGTTACACGGCCCACAGTGCCACTGCCACCCGGTCGCGGGCAGTCATGCGAAGTAGAGATTGCCCGCGCCGCACTCTACTGAACATGACTGCAGCACGCGCAGCAGTCTGTACTGTGCATGACGTGGCGTTACACACGTTTTAGCGAATCATTATATAGGATGTGTGTGCAGTATCTTAAATTGTTTATGTGGTGCTGTTGCTACAACATCCTATGATGGTTCATGGTCTGGTGCCCACAGACTGCTGTGGCAACAGAAAGCCACTACATTTCAGCGCAACAAAGGTCTGCACTTAGAAAAGAAGAAAAAAGTTTGCGCAGCAATAACTTTGAACTAAAACAATATATATATCATTTTAGTACGGATAACTCATACATTTTCTTTGGTATGAGTTAACATTAGAGGTTAAACACCATTTATTTTATTTATTTATTTTTTTAAAGGGAATTGTCTTCTGAGATGTGGTTGATTTTTGTTCTTTACTCCTGATTTTATTCAGGTCCAAGCTATGAAAAAATAACCTTTTGTATGCTTTAGACCTCCCAGGGAGATCTTCAAACCCTGGCCTGTTTAGTGAGCTTTGAGGGCATGGGGTGAGAACCACTGGTTTAGGAGTTAATCACCAAGAAATAAAAAAAAATAAAGTAAAATAAATTATAATATATACTAATCATTCTTGGTGATGAATTCTGAGGAAATGCATATTTCTAGATGAATAAAAACAATAGGGTAATACATGCCTGCAACTCTGATCATCCCCCTTAGCATTAAACATGATATAGAGGAAATGGACAAGTGATGTTCCAGTAAAATTATCTCCATTATATCTAAGAGCAGGTGCAGATTCACCTGTAGGGGGGATAGGGCATCCTCATGTGGCTCACTTGGTCATGGGCCCTTGGTTCCTGCCCGTCAGAATGTCTTCTGTATGAGGGAGTGGGAGGTCTGTGGGAAAGAGGGGTTAATAGACTGGGTCAGGATTTGCTAGGGGTGTGTGTGTGTGTGTGTGTGTGTGTGTGTGTATATAATACGAATTACAAGAGATGTGCACTCACTTGAAAGCAGTACAGTTGCCTGGGCGTCGTTTCTTGTCAATACATATGTAGCAATATAATCGGAAAAGAAAAACGCACTCACAGAACTTTTGAACAGTAAATGATTAGTTTATTCCATCATTTGATGGACTAAACTATCATTGATCATTTAGTGTTCAGAAGTCCTGTGAGTGCGTTTTTTCTTTCTGATTATATTGCAATATATATATAATATATAGACTTTGTGTGCTTAGCAAACATACCCAGGGGTGACAGTAAGGAGGAGTTATTCAAACCTTTATACACACAAAATACGCGCAAAACACAATACCTACAATGGTATACACACAATACATGCAAAATGCTATGCTATACTGTACTCCAAACACTATATGTACATTGCATAACTATATGCACAATTCTCCAAAGAATATTCGCAGTACACCAAACGGTATATGCAATACGCCGTATGTCAAACGCAATATGATTTACACAAATGCTATAAGCAATACGCTGAACTCTATATTCTATAAAACAAGCACAATAACAAAAAGCTGTACAACAAAACTATAAGCAAGACTCTGTAGCCAAATCAATATGCAATAGGAAAGCCGCTTTACTCAGTAGGCTAAACTGCTGCGTCGGTTCAGCCGGTCCCTGTTGTGAACTGTGTGCCGAATTAAACAGGCAGCGCTGTACACAATTCTGCTGTGGACTGAAGGGCAAAGGATGATGATGATGTGTAGAGAACAAATGGAAAAAGGAACCCACTATACATATTAATTCCCTTTTAAAGTGATAGTAATGTTTCATAATAAAAGCAGCTCTAATTAATCATCATAGTATTTGGACTTTGAAGAGTGTTATTTCAATTCTGTCAGAGTTGTAGTTCAAGAGTAATTCAATGACAAAGTATCCCCCTCCCATCCCTTTTACTGATGTAACACTGCTCAGCCAGATCAGAAGGGAGGTGCCCAGGTAGATTAGTTAATAGCCCCCAGGTTAATCTCTCAAACCTTTATTGTTTGAGTGATAACCGAAGGCAAAGTTCCCCCTCCCTCCCCCTTCCCTGAAGTCAGCGTTGTGCTGACTGCAGGGATATCTGGTCTGACTTTCATCATGCGGCTCTGCAGCAGAGCTGTGATCGCGTTAGTGACAAAGAATTATTTCACTGAAACGGTCTTCTACATGTGCTTGCAAACAGAGCACAAACCAATCACAAACCAAGCACACGTAGAAGATCGTTTCAGTGAAATAATTCTTTGTCACTAACGCAATCTCGGCTCAGCTGCAGAGCCGCAAGCCTGTAGTATGACAGACTTCCCCTGCAGTCAGTACAACGCTGACTTCAGAGAGGGAGGGGGGAACTTTGCCTTTGGTTATCTCTCAAACCATAAAGGTTTGAGAGATGAACCTGTGGACTATTAAATTATTTTACAAATATGTACAATATGGGGGACAGTAATAATAAAGTATTACTATCCCTTTAATGTGGTAGGAATGTCTAGTTGGAATTCTTTTGCCGAGTCTTCTGTGTATTAATAGTAACATATTGCGCTGTTTTTAAGGCCTTACTTTATTGTAGTTTAAAAGTTATTAAGCGATAAAGATCCACCTGCCACCCCTTTCAGGCCACATCACAAGAAGATGGAGGCTGGTCAGGACACTGCAGCGAGGGACAATCTTCAGTAAGCAAAGGGAAATCTTGTCCTCCTTCTTCAAGGGGGCAGGATTTCCCTTATAATTACTCACTCAAGTTTGTCCCTCGCTACAGCCGTCTGGTACCGCGACCAGATTTCAGATTCAGTGGGAGGTGTCCAGAAGAGGTAGGCATGGGACCTTTATCGCTTAATAACTTGTGAACGACAATAAAGTGAGGACTTAAATATAGAGCAATATGTTACTATTACTATGCAGAAAACTCGGAGAAATAATTGTAAGTAGACGTTACTGTCCCTTTAAAGGGATAGTAATGGTTAATTTTAAGTTGATTTAATATTGTAGACATTAAAAAAAAAGATTAACATCAATGTAAGTCTTATCTCTCTAACCTTTATGGTTTGAGAGATATAACTTGCTAAAGTTACCTTTTCCTGGCTTTACTCAAGTCTGCCATCTAGCTGACAGCTGCAGATTCCAGTCATTTGACCAGACAGAGGCTCTTCAGCAAAGCTGAAATCATGCTATTTAGAAATAAATGCTTCATTGGAACGGTCTACAAAGTGCGCTTGCAAGCCAGACACACTTTGTAGACTGTTCCAAATTAATTATTTATCTTTAGAGATCGTTATATCGGCGCTGCTGAAGATCCACATCTGGTCAAGCGACCAGAATCCGCTTCTGACAGCTTTACAGCTCATCAAGCAGAAATGGGAGGGACCAGAGAACTTTATTTTCCTATATCTCTCAAACCATAACGGTCTGAGAGATACGAATAAGTGCAAGTACTCTCTTTTAATTGTATCTACCATATAGTTACTACTTTTTTTTCTGAATTACTATCCCTTTAAAGGCATATACTGCTTTTTGATTGTGGTCTCTTGCTGACAATATTGAGACCTGACTCACTGGTTTGAGCTGCTAAACTTCCTGTCTTCCATTGATGGACTGATGATGATATTATTTAGGCATGGCACTCAAAGGGTTAATAAAAATCATATAAATCCCCTGGGCTGGTATATCACTACAGTCCTCCAATGTCTAAAGGTATCAAAGGAGCACTAGCACCTGCCAATAATCTTACTATGGTTGGAAAATACTAATGGATCTGATGAATTTTACCCTTTTGCCTGTATTCAAGCAATAACATAGAGGTGACATGACATTTACAGAGTGCATTAGCATTCTTAACTCTTTAAAGGGATAGTAATACTTTGTTTTATCTTTATTTTATTTTGTAGGCATTAAAAAAACATGAAGAACGATATAAGTCTTATCTCTCAAACCTTTATGGTTTAAGAGATATTCACAAGCAAAGTTTCCCCTCCCGCCCCTTTTACCTAGTGTAAGCCATCTCTTCTCAGATGTGGAATCCAGTCCATAGACCAGACAGATAACAGCAGGGGATAATCTTCTTCCTATGAGAACAATGAAAGCCCTGCCCCCCTTGACAAGTTTATCAGGTTTTCCCTTATCTTAATTGAAGATTGTCCCTCTCTGCAGTCTACCTGGGCACCTCCCTTCTGATCTGGCTGAACGGGGGGGGATACTTTGCTTGTGAATATCTCTTAAACCATAAAGGTTTGAGAGATGAGACTTATATCGTTCTTCATGTTTTTTTAATGCCTACAAAATAAAATAAAGATAAAACGAAGTATTACTATCCCTTTAAGCACCAGAGCATTGGGTAACACAAGGCAAAGCAATGAGTTGCACTCTCATGTTCCTTAGGGTTAAGAGCAGAGGTTCTCAGCCCATGCCCTCAGTGGCCACTAACAGGCCAGGACTTAGGAATTTCCCTGCTAGAACACAAGTGTGTTGATCAGAGGCTCAGTCATATTGATTAACTCACCTGGGCTCTTAAAAGGAAATTCTAAAATCCTGGCCTGTTAGTAGCCACTGAGAGCACGGGTTGAGAACCACTGGTTAAGAGTATTGCGTGTTGGCGTCCTGTGGTCTTAATAGCAACCGCCATGTCCGCCTCTATGAAAATTATATATCGGGACTGACTGAAGATGTTTTTTCTTGAACAAAAAATAAGATGGGGTGGGATTCACAAGGGCCATTGGGATTTTCTGAACATAGTAAGGTGAGTGGCAGTTCTTATCAGGAAGTGTTACTACTTCTTTAAAGGGATAGTAATGTTTCATAATAAAAGCAACTCTAATTAATCATCATATTATTTGGGCCTTGGAGAGTGTTATTTCAATACTGTCAGAGTTGTAGTTCAAGAGTAATTGAATGATAAAGTATCCCCCTCCCGCCCCTTTTATTGATGTAACACTGCTCAGCGTAGAGCAGCAGGGAGTGTCCAGGTAGATCGCAGAGAGGGACAATCTTCAATTAAGATAAGGGAAAAAGCTGAAAACCCAGTCAAGGGGCAGGTTTTCATAGTTCTCACAGTAAGAAGATTGTCCCTTGATGTGAGCTGTCTGGTCTATGGACTGGATTCCACATCTGAGGGGAGGTGGTTTACACTAGGTAAAAGGGGCGGGAGGGGAAACTTTATCATTCAATTCCTCTTGAACTACAACTCTCACAGTAATTAAATAACACTCTCTATGGCTCAAATACTATAGAGATTAATTGGAGCTGCTGTTTTTGTGAAATATTACTATCACTTTAACAGGATAATGTTTGCTGTAAGTAGCTTAGTAAATTGGAATTAGGGCTAGAAAATGGATTCCGTCGTCTGATTTAGTGCAGAATTGTCACACCTGGGAATTTTCACATTGAGCTGACCTTGAGACCTCTGAAATATTAACCAATAAGGTTCCTTAGAATGTAGATTTCAGGTGATATATATCTGATTGCTGTAACCGGGAAGTGATCTTATCAGTCCTCAACTAACCCTTAAACCTTTGAGTGCCAGAGAGGTATGCAACGCATTGCAAAGCAATGCGCTGCGTACCCCTCTGACACTCAAAGGGTTAACATGCTGTAACATAGAGTTGTCTCTGTCTCAACATACAGAAGGGAAGCAGGGCATCTTTCTCTGTCTTTCTGATAGAAATGGCAGTAAATTAAGGGCTAAATAAACAGTTATTAGGTGCAGATGAGATAGTAGCTTACACTGGGCCCCTAGAATTTTTACCCTTCACCCTGAGATTTGGGTCAAAACCCTGAGAGCTCCCACCTAGGATAACTGAATTCATACATTTAAAAAAGAAGAATATCTCCCAGCGTAACTCACCTTCGTGTATACAAATAAAGTTTGAAAGAAACAGAGTTACTGAAATGTGCAGCAAGGAATGAGAGGGTTCTCCAGTCCCTCAAACAATAGGCCGAAACCCAAAGATCAAACAACAAGCCTGTGCTCCTCCATTCTAATTGTGAAAATTGTGCCCTGTGTTAGGCACATGTAATAACACTGTTGATAAATATTAGGCTTTAGTGCCCAAATTTTGGCCAAAAGAGGGTTAAAGGGATAGTACTGTTTCATACTAAAAGCAGCTCTAATTAATCTTCATAGTATTTGGACTTTGGAGAGTGTTATTTCAATTCTGTCAGAGTTGTAGTACAAGAGTAATTCAATGACAAAGTATCCCCCTCCCTCCCCTTTTACTGATGTAACACTGTTCAGCCAGATCAGAAGGGAGGTGCCCAAGTAGACTGCAGAGAGGGACAATCTTCAATTAAGATAAGGGAAAACCTGAAAAACTTGTCAAGTGGGGCAGGGCTTTCATTGTTCTCATAGGAAGAAGATTGTCCCCTTCTGTTATCTGTCTGGTCTATGGACTGGATTCCACATCTGAGAAGAGATGGCTTACACTAGGTAAAAGGGGCGGGAGGGGAAATTTTGCTTGTGAATATCTCTCAAACCATAAAGGTTTGAGAAATAAGACTTATATCGTTCTTCATGTTTTTTTAATGCCTACAAAATAAAATAAAGATAAAATTAACTATTACTATCCCTTTAAAGGAAAAGTTCTGAATCTCATATTGCTACACAATTTCCAATCCTCGATTAAACAAAATACGCAGTCATATCTGTTAGCGATACCAGAGCCTCTCCACAAACTCTCTCAAAAATGCCTACAAAATAAAATAAAGATAAAACGAACTATTACTATCCCTTTAAGCTTGCCAGCCCCATCAAGGTGAATCAAAATATGGCAAGTACTTACGCTAAACACCTAAAAAACCCTATCTAAATTAAAAACATTCCCTGATGAGATGTTATAATAAACGCGTTGAAGGGGGACCCTTTAATATAATATTTATAATGCTTGAGGAGCCCCAGCCTTGACGGGGATGACAAGCTTGGTATCCTTTTGAAATTTTGCTATCATAACAGCATACAGCATTTCGGGATGATAACTAGGTCATCGGCTTCAAAAGAGCTTATCAGAATCTTGCACGACTCAAAAGGGCGAGATTCTTATGGCGCCTCATAAAACGTCGCCACTGCCCGCATTGCCGCATACCTTCTTGCACTGCCTGCACTGCCACATACCTTCTTGTACAATGAAGGCAAGGAAAGCTTGTTTGTGCTCCCACGCAGATGTTATTGGTGTCCAACCTGCACTCCGGCTGTCTCTCCTGGGCTGAGGATCCTGCACCCAGCCTCCATATACCATTTACTTTTTGCATATTCTGCAGTGCCAGATATTAAAGGGGAACTACCACCCCATACAATGTTTACCTTTACTAAGTCCCCATCTGGCGACTAGCTGCTTAGTAGCGCTAGTCGCCAGAATAATTACATCACAATGGCAAGATGTCCGCGCTCCGTCCTCCCTGTCGCCCATGGAAGAGAGGAGAAATCTATTAAATAAGGTAATTATTCTGGCGACTAGCGTTACTAAGCAGCTAGTCACGTGTGGGGTGGTAGTTCCGCTTTAAGTCCGCATACAACTCCCATCATCCTTACCCTGCCTCTTTATGGTGCATTTTAGTACTTGATTTATTACTTGAAGGCATGCACCAACATAATGTGCGCACGTCGGGGCAGTGCTGTGCAAGATTACATTTTTACTAATGAAAAGTCAGGTACGGTGCCTTCTCTGTGCTGTGCTCTACTGATAAAAATGTAATCTTACACGGCGCTGCCCTGGCGTGGTCACATCATGTTGTTGCATGCCTTCACGTAATAAACAAGTAGTAAAATGCACATTTGCAGCGCAGAGAAGGCACCATAAAGAGGCAAGGTAAGGATGATGGGAGCTCTATGCGGGCACCAAGGTAGCCATGGTATAGATGCGGCAGCAGCTGCGGTGTGTTAATGTGGTTATAACAGTGATTCGGCAATCTGTAACTTAACTGTTCCTGTCAATTTGTTGTTGACTGGGTGAAGTAATTGGTGGTGTAGTTCAACAACATATATGTTGTGTTACCTCATAGTATAGAGCTGAGATGGTGCTACAATTTTGCCTAAAGGTATGCAACATTTCACTAGCCACATGAGAATCTTGTGCTGTCATGCAGTGCAAGATTCTCAAGTCGCCATTTTTATCATGGCGACATAGTAATTGTGGTATAAGGTTGCACAATCTTTTGTGTGAGACCTTTTCACAGTGAACCGGCAAGCTTAACCCACTTTTGGGCAAAACTTGGGCACTAAAGCCTCATTTATCAACGGCGTTATTATGTATGCCTAATACAGGGCACACTTTTCACAATTATAATGGAGAGGCGCAGGTTTGTTGTTTGTTTGATGCATTCATACATTTACCCCAGTATGAGCGTAGTATTATTATTACTTTAATTCTTTCTATAGTGCCATTCTTTCTATAGCACAGTGCTTATAAATATTAGATGGTACACGGTGGGCAAAAGGGGGTAATTAACCTCTTCATCCTGTGATTGTAGGACAGTCAATCAATGCATTGATCTGCCTAATATGAAAAGTCATTGTATCATAAACACACAGGACAAAGGGAGGTGACTGCTCACACAATGTTCAGTGATCTCCTCTCTCAGGCCTTTATCTGAGGTGTCACTAGATACCTGCTGGGGTGATATTACCCACACCTACTGGTCAATGAACCACACCTCTGTATTCCACAGTAAGATCCCCAGAATGCCTCACTTCACACCTAGCACAATGACAGGACCCCATAGCCGCATACATCCAAGAACAAGGTTTTGTTATGTAATTTTATGTTAATTCTATTCCTAATAATACATAGTATTGGTCTTAATGAGGGAGGTGATTATTGCTTTGAAAGCAGAAGACAGGTTCAACATCTGATATGATCATTATCATAACTTGACCTGTCTCTGGAATTCTCTGCACCCAGATTTAAAGCTTAAAAGGAATATTATCACAAAAAGGAATTCGTATCATTTTAAATATTGATTAACGTAGTATCATAGACATGTGTCCAGCAAGTCCAGCCCATCTCAAATCACCCCTGTTGTTACTTCTAGTTAGAATTTAAACATTTTTATGTAGAACAAAAGTTCTATCTTTCATAAATAAATATGGCAAATGTCTAAGCAGCTGCATTATTAGCAGGATAGTTAACCTCTTGACGGCAAGGGGTCTTCATCAAGGGATTGCAAACTGATATAGCTGCACTTCTGGTTTTCAAGGGGTTAAAAAATATAAACGTAATCCATTGATTGTCAGAGAGTTATCCAACATGATAACTCTCTGACACTCAAAGGGTTAAACTGAGGTGTCCAATGACTGCACAGGGACCAGTGAAATCCTGCAGATTGTGTTTTCTCATTAACATTGAGATTTGGTAACATTACATAAATAGAGATTATTGTTTTGAGATTAGAACCCATCTTATCCACTTCATGGAACTTGATCTTATGGCTTACATCACCCTTATCACACACACAGATCGGGATCAGATGGTGATGCACTGCCACCTAATATGAAAAGTGGATTTATTGCATGTCTATAGACATTTGCAGCCAAGAAGTTTATTTTTTGGTTAGGAATGCATGATTTTATAAGGGTTCTTTTTGGTGATGATGGGGTGAATGTACCGATCACCGATTCTCAGTCTTCAGTACACACCAGCTGAACAGGTTATCAAGTCATCTCCTCCACTTAAACACAGGGGAATAACACAATCCCTGAGGTATAATGATTATTCACTGTAATTAAGCAGGGATATCATGACATGTACTGCTGGTGTGTCTGGAAGAACAAGGCTAGGTTCACACGGGTGTTAACAACGCACCAGTTTTTGGTTTGTTTGTTTTTCTGCAAAAAATCTCATAAAAAAATTGCATTTACCATGCTCTTGCGATATGATTGTGCTGTGTTCTTTTATATGCGTGTAGATTATATTTTGGACTCTGCGTCCTGCTAAGGCAGGAATAATGACAACACAGCTTCAGTTATGTCCATTGAAATCCATTGTACACTTACAGATATACAATAACTCAGGACTATCCAAGTTCAGTCCTCAGGGCCACCAACAGGCCAGGATGTAAGGATTTCCCTGATTAATCACAGGTGAGTCAGTCACAATGACTGATCCACTGATAACTCACCTGTGTAATCAGGGAAATCCATACATCCTGGCCTGTTGGTGGTCCCTGAGGACTGACCTTGGATAGTCCTGAATTAACTCAAAGCACAAAACAATTAGCAAACTCCTATTGACACTCCTCTGTACAGACTCATATGGCCTGATCACTGCGTCAGAGCATATGATCACAAAGCAATACATTGTAGAGCTTTCTGGCATTCAAGGGGTAAAAAACCCAATTTAAAGCAATAATGATTTTAAAAATTGTTCCACCTTTATCTTATGCATATGGCCCAAAAGTCATTCAAATAAACATTTAATTCCTGCAAAAAAATAATTTAACATCTATCTGTCTAATCTATATGTATCCAATGTCTGTCTGTCTGTCTGTCTATCTATCTATTTATCTATATATCTATCAACATCATATCTATCTATCTCATATCTATATGTCTGTCTATATATCTATCTCATATCTATATGTCTGTCTATCTATATGTCTAATTTATATCCATCTAATGTCTATCTATCTATCTCATATCTATCTATCTATCTATCTATCTATCTATCTATCTATCTATCTATCCAGTATCTATCTCTATCTCATATAGTACTCATATCTATACATCTGTCTAATATGTATACAGTATCTACCTATCTATCTATCTATCTATCTATCTATCTATCTATCTATCTATCTATGTATCTCATATCTATCTATCTATCTATCTATCTATCTATCTATCTCATATCTATCTTTCTATCTCATATCTATCTTTCTATCTATCTCATATCTATCTACCTATCTATCTATCTATCTATCTATCTATCTATCTATCTATCTTTCTGTCTCATATCTATCTATCTATCTCATATCTATCTATCTATCTGTCTGTCTGTCTGTCTGTCTGTCTGTCTATCTATCTATCTATCTATCTATCTATCTATCTATCTATCTATCTATCTATCTATCTATCCAGTATATATCTATCTATCCAGTATCTATCTATCTATCCAGTATCTGTGTATCTCTATGTCATATAATTCTCATATGTATATATCTGTTTTTTTTATATGTGTCATAATGCTCACTGAATCTCTAAGCAGGCTCAGTGATACAATGTTATAATAACTTAGAACATACAGGGCACTCAGTGCTGCAGGGACAGTGTTACATTGTATCCACGTTCTGCTGATTTGGTTGACTGATCACAAAACACTATGGAAACAAAGAATACCATGAGCTTACTGTTAGGCACCTAAAAGTGTTACAAATAGATGTAGATTAATTAAAAAAAATGCATAAAGAATATGGGCAATTTGTCTTTCCATGTCATATACCTGTGGAATATTTAAAGTAAAAATAAAATGCCCCTACTGTCTAGCTAACCCTTTGAATGCCAGAGAGGTACACAACACATTGCTTATCAATGCATCAAGGGCAGGCCAGGCCAGCGTTCATTAATTATATGTTATTTATACAGGGGCAGTTCTATTTTTCTATGTACATTGAGATGTCACATTAATCATATCCAGGTGATAATGTGTTGAACTATCACCTATAAATTCCCAGGCCTAGGGATAATTCCCCCTGTAACAGCCCACTACCTCTCACTCTCCCAATGCCACAGCTGATTACTTTCTAATTAAGTGCTATTTTCATTAATTTAGATGATAGTTTGGGGATATGGTGTCCCTCCTCAATCTTCATTCACACCCCTCTCAGGTGAAGAGGGGAGGTTCCTGGGAACAAGCTTTTGTTATTGAGAACGTTCATCACAATGGGACTGAGGAGTAATTACTAACAATGAGCGTCATTAGCAAACCAATCAGCTACTGAACAGGGCCCTCAATCAGAGAGTCTGGGGACAAGGGCTGTTTGTGGATTCTGTGTCTGGTCTGGATACACACACAGGATGGTGGAGCGGGGCCTGAGTTAGGCTATGTTCCCATTAGCACAGTGATAGAATAGCAAGGTTAGTCTCCTAAATAATACAACAAATAGACACCTGTGCAGCCGCAACTACCAATATCTATCTATCTAATCTATCTATCTATCTATCTATCTATCTATCTATCTATCTATCCTAATATATATTTCTCTATCTATCCATCCATCTGTATCTATCTATCTATCTATCTATCTATCTATCTCATATCTATCTATCTATCTATCCTATCTATCTATATATCTAATATATATTTCTCTATCTATCCATCCATCTGTATCTATGTATCTGTCAGTCTATCTGTCTATCTATCTATTCATATCTATCTATCTATCTATCTATCTATCTATCTATCTATCTATCTATATCTATCTATCCATCTGTACCTATCTATTCATATCTATATCTATCTATCTATCTATCTATCTATCTATCTATCTATCTATCTATCCATCTGTATCTATCTATCTATCTATCTATCTATCTATCTATCTATCTGTCTCATATCTATCTATCTATCTATCTATCTATCTATCTATCTATCTATCTCATATATATCTATCTATCTTATATCTATCTATCTATCTATCTATCTATCTATCATCTATCTATCTATCTATCTATCTATCTATCTATCTATCTATCTGTATATCGTGATTTCTATCTTTTTCAAGTCCATCTTGGAGACATTTTTCAGTACAAAGTTACATATTTACACAAATAGAAAGAGAAACATCTATCTATCTATCTCATATCTATCTATCTATCTCATATCTATCTATCTATCTATCTATCTATCTATCTATCTATCTATCTATCTATCTATCTATCTATCTATCCATGAAGTGGGCAGAGTAAAATTGATACCTTTATTGTATAACTGAGTGGATCTAGGATACAAGACAACTAGGTTTCTACCTCAGACATATTAGTAATGAAGACTGAATACACAGTACACGACAGGGTATACACTCCTGCAAAATGTTTTTACATATAAATTCCACTGGAAAGTCAAATATTTTGTATTCAGACTTCATTCTTATTATGCCTGAAATAGTGACCAAGTTGCCTTGAAAGATTGTAATATATATATATATTTTTTTATATCCTATATAATAATTCGCCAAGTTGTGTGTAACGCCCGACATGCGCAGTACACACTGCTGCGCGTGCGGCAGTCATACACAGTGGAGACTGCCCGCGCCGCAGCTGTTACAGAGCTGGGCGCTCCGAAGGAGCGTCCAGCTCTGTATCAGCCGAGGCGCGGGCAGTCTCCACTGCATGTGACTGCCCTGCGACCGGCTGCCAGAGGCTCTGTATCAGCCGAGGCGCGGGAGACCCGCGACCGGCTGCCAGAGGCACTGTGGCCCGTGTAACGGGCTGTTCAACTAGTATATATATAAATGTATTATTTTATATTAATTTAATTGCAAGCAGAACGCAGGCATAAGTATTCTCTTATTATTCCTATAGCTATATTATATATTTGATAGAATAAAAATAACATTTTTATATAAAGTGACATTTTTAATTACAAAGAAGCAGTTATATTTGGGGATTTTAAACTTGGTGAAGATGTAATTTTTTTGGGGGTTTGGAGCAATGACGATGTGGAAGACACATTGATCGGCTCCTTTCATGTAGTGGTCAGTATTTTTCAGGACAATCCCCGGTTTTGACTCTCTGGTCATTACATTCTGCTGCCCCTGATTCTGTCCCCAAAATTAAAGTGACAGTCAACCTCCCTTCTGACTTTACTTATTCTGTATGTATATAATATGTAATGTCAAGTCACCTATACAATTTTTTGTTTTATTTTCACCAGTGGTATTTGTCGTTTTATGTCCTGGCAGTTAGGCTTGATTCAAATGCAGGAGTTTAATGTTTTCTCCCGTTTTATAAAAAACTAGTTGCAGAGCCTTTGTACAGGGGCCACAGTGCCACCCAGCAACGGCCGCAGTGCAGTCATGCACAGTAGAGACTGTCCGCTCCGCGGCTGATACAGAGCAGGGCGCTCCAAATTCAGACCATATTCCTTTCTGGATTACAGTCTGAATTCAGAGCCCCAGTCCATTATGTATGTATGTATGTATCTTTGTTTATATAGCGCCATACATGTACACAGCTCTTAACAGAAGTTGAAATAATATTATACAAAACGACAGAACTGGGTTAAGAGCATTAAGGTTAAGTACAATCATTACATTATTACTGGGGGAAAGTGCAGCAAGGGAATCATACACTAGGAAAGGGACCCTGCCCCAAGGAGCCGGCAGTCTGTAGTGTGCTTGACTGCATCGTGCGCAGCCGTCTCTATTGCGCATGACGGCTTCTGACAAACACACATTTAGCGAATTATTATGTAGGATGTTCCGAATGAAGTCTATGGGGAAAGCTGGAGATAAAAGCAGAGATAAAATTAGCACCTGCATTTGAATCCAGCCCTGGATCTGTTTCCAGAAAGCTTTCTGCCTCTGTAAGAGCAGGCATAGTGATAGAATGTAGCCCTATCCATGCAGGGACAGTGTTACATTGTATCACTATCCCTTGTTTCACAAACCGTGATGGAATCCTACGTGAAATTCAGGGAGCTCTCTGTCCGGTACATAGATGTATAAAAACAGGTTAAGGTAATAATAAAAGGTACAGACAATTCGACTTTACATTTAATTTACTAGCAGAACATGTCAAAATGATATTTCACTGTCGCTTTAACCCTTTGAATGCCAGAGGGGTGAACAAGGCATTGTAGAGCAATCAAAGTGTTAAATCTGAATTTGAAAAGCATCTGTGTTCCTTATGTATAAAAGCAAAACAGATTACTTCTGGAGCAAACCGACTGCACCACAGAGGAGGAATGAAAATGGGGCTTTTAACCATATGAGTGCCAGAGGGGTATGCAACACATTGCTACCCCTCTGGCACTCAAAGGGTTAATCCTTGAATGTTATAGCGGTTTCTAACACATAGCAAAGCAATACATTGGAAACCTCTCTAGCATTCAAGTGGTTCAAAAAAAATTCGTACTTTATTTTAAAAAGAAAAAAAACAAATCTTGTTGTGATTTTCCTGCTGAGTAAAACAAGGTTTCTTCCACTGCTGGGAAAAGTATATTACAGACTTAATACAGCTGAAATTATTGTAATTTTATATATACATCAAGACTGCCCTCTAGTGGTCAGATTTCAGATAGGTTTTTCTGTAACTGAGTGGTTTTCCATACTATGTGAAAGTAAATGCTGAGTAAGGGTGGGCTAAAGACCCAGTTCTGTTCCTGCGAAAAAAAAAAAATCACATGGTTGTCCTCTTGAAAATACATCTTAAAAATACCACTTAAAATGTTCTCCTTTTTTAGCCTACTCCAAAAAATGCTTTCACTATATTTTTTTTTTTTGCTACAAACGTCCTGCCTGTTTACTTAGGTAAACACAAAATAGAAGATACGAGGAGAGCTGTCCTGGTCTTATAAAACACTACACTTGATCCAAGATATAATGACAAATGTTACTCACATATAATCTTCCACCGGTTGTTATTACCCACAACCGGTTTAAAGCTTGACGGTGATTCCGGATGCTGGTTCCCACCGTTACAGAACCATAGAATTTTACTGCAGTTAAGAACCATTTTGGCCCATCTAGTCACCCATTTTCCTGCAGTAAAAACCTCAAACCTTTTTTGGTCCTTGGTGTTTTCTTACGTTAAGGACAGCCTTATGCCTGTCCCATGCATGCTTACATTCTGTCACTGTATTAACTTCTACCACTTCCACTGGTAGGTTATTCCACTTATCTACTACCCTCTCAGTGAAGTACAACTTTCTTTCATTACGTTTAAACCTGTGTCCCTCTATTTTTAGACTATGGCCTCTTGTCCTAACATTTTTACTCCTGTGAAATATACTTCCCTCCTGCACTTTGTTGAATCCCTTCATGTATATGAATGCTTCTATCATATCCCCTCTCTCTTCTCTCCTCCAAGCTATACATGTTCAGATCCTTTAGTCTATCCTGATATTTCTTTTCCTGTAAACCAGTCACTTCTCTGAACTCACCCCAGAATACATATATATTCTTCTGGAGATGGGGTCTACTCTCCAGTACTGTACACAATACTCTAGAGTATCTATATCCTTCTGGAGATGGGGTCTCCAGTACTGTACACAATACTCTAGAGTATCTATATCCTTCTGGAGATGGGGTCTCCAGTACTGTACACAATACCCTAGAGTATCTATATCCTTCTGTACACAATACTCTAGGTCTCCAGTACTGTACACAATACTCTAGGTGAGGTCTAACTAGAGATCTGTAGAATGACATGACCACTTCCCTTTTTCTGCTACTAATGCCCCTAGCTATACAACCCAGCACCCTGCTTGCATTTCCTACTGCTTTATTACATTGCCTGCCTACCATTAAGTCATTAGAAATAATTACTCCCAAATCCCTTTCCTCTATTTTCTCTGACAGTATGCATCAAATCCTGTATCTTTAACCCAAACTTTTCAAACACCAAATAATAGCAGCAGACCAAATAAAAAATGTATAAAATTTATTATTAAAAAGAAAACAACATACTAAAAAAAACCTATAAATCCTCAACATGTTTTGTGACACACATGTCACTTCTTCCGGAGTAATGTTCAACTCTCTGTTTACTTAGGTGTACTTTGCGTTTTCGCCCCAAAACAGAGATTGACTGTCGCTTTAACCCTTTGAATTTCAGAGGGGTGAGTAACGCATTGCAGACCCCTCTTGGGTTAAATCTGAATTTCAAAACATTCATAAAAAAGCAAACTAGATTACTTCTAGAGCAAACCAATTGCACCATAGAGGAGGAGTGAAAATTCCACAAATTCCTATTTCATTAAAGGGATAGTAATGTTTCACAATAAAAGCAGCTTTGATTAATCTTCATAGTATTTGGGCCATGGAGAGTGTTATTTCAATTCTGTCAGAGTTGTAGTTCAAGAGTAATTGAATGATAAAGTTTCCCCTCCAGCCCCTTTTACCTAGTGTAACACCGCTCACCTCAGATGTGGAATCCAGTCAATAGACCAGACAGATAACAGCAGGGGACAGTCTTCTTACTGTGAGAACAATGAAAGCTCTGCCCCCCTTGACAGGTTTTCCCTTATGATCACTGAAGATTGTCCCTCTCTGTGATCCATCCGGACAGTCTTGCTGCTCTGAGGTGAGCAGTGTTACATCAGTAAAAGGGGTGGGAGGGGAATACTTTATCATTCAATTACTCTTGTACTACAACTCTGACAGAATTGAAATAACACTCTCCCAAATACTATGATGATTAATTGGAGCTGCTTTTATTATGAAACATTACTATCCCTTTAAATGGGGCTTTTAATCCTTGAATGTTAATAGGTTTCCCATACATTGCAAAGCAATGCATTGGAAACCTCTCTACCATTCAAGTGGTATAAAAAATCAGTACTTTTGTTAAATAAGAAAGCGACATAGTGTTTTGATTTTTCTGCTGAGTAAAAGAAAGGTTCTTCCGCTGCTGGGAAATGCATTTTACAGACTTATTAGAACTTACATTATTGTTTTTTTTCTTTTTTTATGTTAACAGTGACCTCTAGTGGTCAGATCTCAGATAGTCTTTCTGTTACATTCTAAGGGAGAGGTGAGTAACTGGTAGCAGTTTTCCATACAATGTGATGGTAACTGCTGAGTCACTTCCTGTCAGAACTTCCAGGAAATCACCACCTTGACAGGTAACTGTCCTGGGGTTTATACCAGGAGAGCTTTGAATACTCAGAGGTGGTATTACGAGCCTCTGATACACGTAAGTACAATTAATTTAGAGCACATGGTGAAGGTGGAGCTGTCAACAGTCATCATACTACAATTAGAACATAGAAACATAGAATTTGATGGCAGATAAGAACCATTTGGCTCATCTAGTCGCCCACTTTCCTACAGTAAAAACCTCAACCCTTTTTTGGTCCTTGGTCTTTTGTCATGTTAAGGACAGCCTTATGCCTATCCCATGCATGATTAAATTCCGTTACTGTATTAACGTCTATCACTTCTGCTGATAGGCTATTCCACTTATCTACTACCCTCTCAATGATATAAAACTTTCTTACATTACTTTTAAACCTGTGTCCCTCTAGTTTTAGACTATGGCCTCTTGTCCTAACATTTTTACTCCTGTGAAATGTTCTTCCCTCCTGCCCTTTGTTGAATCCCTTCATGTATGTGAATGTTTCTATCATATCCCCTCTCTCTCTTCTCTCCTCCAAGCTATACATGTTCAGATCCTTTAGTCTATCCTGATATTTCTTTTCCTGTAAACCAGTCACCATTTTAGTAGCCCTTCTCTGAATTTTCTCTAGAGTATCTATATCCTTCTGGAGATGGGGTCTCCGGTACTGTACACAATACTCTAGAGTATCTATATCCTTCTGGAGATGGGGTCTCCTGTACTGTACACAATACTCTATAGTATCTATATCCTTCTGGAGATGGGGTCTCCAGTACTGTACACAATACTCTAGGTGAGGTCTAACTAGAGATCTGTAGAGTGACATGACCACTTCCCTTTTTCTGCTACTAATGCCCCTAACTATATAACCCAGCACCCTGCTTGCATTTCCCACTGCTTTATTACATTGCCTGCCTACCTTTAAGTCATTAGAAATAATTACTCCCAAATCCCTTTCCTCTGTTGTCTCTGACAGCACAGTACCCTTAATACTACATTTTTCCTTTGGATTTTTACATCCCAAGTGCATTATTTTACATTTATCACATTAAACTGCAGCTGCCACACTCTTGTCCATTCCACTAATTTAGCTAAATCATTTGTCATTTGGATTATTCCCCCTGGAATGTCTACCCTATTGCAGATCTTTGTATCATCTGCAAAAAGGCACCATCTCTTATTTAGGTACTATTCTGTTGTCAGTAAATTTGTCTCCTCTTATTTTAGCACTCCTCTTTTACAGGAAAGATTACTACCTCTTATTTTGGAACTACTCTGTTGTAGGTAAATGCAATATCTCGTATTTTGGTATTGTTCTGTTGTCTGTAAATTTACCTGCTCTTATTATTGTTCTGTTCTGTTATAGGAAAGTTTATACCTTCTTATTTTGGTAATGTTCTGTTGTCTGTAAATTCACCACTTCTTACTTTGTATTGTTCTGATATAGGAAAATATACCTCCTCATATTTTGGTAGGGTTCTGTTGTCTGTAAATTCACCACTTCTTATTTTTGTATTGTCCTGTTATCAGTAAATTCGCCACTCCTTATTTTTGTACTGTTCTGATACAGGAAAATATACCTCCTCTTATTTTGGTACTGTTCTGTTGTCAGTAAATATATCACCTCTTGTGTTACTGCTACTCTGTTGATCCCTGTGAATGAAAAAGACATAGCGCCATACACACAAAAAAATACAGTCATTTTGGGGATGCCACAGGAGACGTAGAGGATATGAGACTTGTAACACCTTGAATGCCAGACTGATCTTCAAAACATTGCACTGGAGACCTATTAAACACAATATCCTCTTAAACACAATACACTGTGTTGCTATGTTACTATACTACTATGTCACTTTGTTAGAATGTTACTATGTCACTGGTTTACTGTGTTAGAATACTACTATGACAATGTGTTACTGTGTTAGAATGTTACTATGACACTATGTTACTGTGTTAGAATGTTACTATAGTACTGTGCTAGAATGTTATTATGTAACTGTGTTAATGCGTAAGAATGTTACTGTCACTGTGTTTCTGTGTTACTGCGTTACTGTGTCAACATGTTATTGTGTTAGAATGTTACTATGTCACTGAAATAGAATTTTACTATGTTACATTGTTACTGCATCAGAATGCTGCTATGTCGCTGTGTTGCTATGTTAGTGTTACTATGTCACTTTGTTACAATGTTACTATGTCACTCTGATAGAATGTTACTATGACAATGTGTTACTGTGTTAGAATGTTACTATATTACTGTGTTAGAATGTTATTATGTAACTGTGTTAATGTGTAAGAATGTTACTATGTCACTGTGTTTCTTGTTACTGTTACTATGTCACCATATTATTGTGTTAGAATATTACTATGTCACTGAAATAGAATGTTACTATGTCGCTGTGTTACTGCACTTGAATGTTATTATGTCACTGTGTTACTATGTCACTATGTTCCTGTGTTAGAATGTTACTATGTCACAGTCTTAGAATGTTACTATGTCACTATGTTACCGTGTTAGAATGTTACAATGACACTATAATGCTGTTTTGGAATGTTACTATGTCACTGTGTTGCTATGTTACTGTGTTACTATGTCAGTGTTGATATGTTACTGTGTTACTTTGTCACTATGTCACTGTGGTATTATGTCACTGTTACTATGTTACCGTGATAAAATGTTACTATGTCACTGTGTTATTATGTCACTGTGTTGTTATGTTACTGCGTTACTGTGTCAGTGTTGATATGTTACTGTGTTTCTTTGTCAGTATTTCTCTGTGGTATTATGTCACTGTGTTGTTATGTTACTGCGTTATTGTGTCAGTGTTGATATGTTACTGTGTTTCTTTGTCACTATTTCTCTGTGGTATTATGTCACTGTGTTACTATGTTACTGTGTTAGAATGTTACTATGTCCCTTTGTTACTGTATTAGAATGTTACTATGTAACTGTGTTACTATTTTACTGTGATAGAATGTTACTATGTAACTGTGTTGCTGTGTTACTGTTTTACAATATTACTATGTTGTTGTGTTACTGTGTTAGAACATGTTAGAATATGTTTTCCCCCCAATAAATAGACACTTGTTTATCACTTTTCTGTTCAAGTATGTTTTGTATCCAAACAGGATGAGTAGCAGAGATGTCTCCAATGCACTGAAAAACAATGCAGTGAACACAACTCACACACATATAACTTGGTTGTAAGGCATTAAACAATGGGAGGGCACACACACCATATACACTGTGGCCGAGATGTCTCCAATGTATAGCAAAGCATGCACAATTAATGGCGTATTAGGGTGTTACAGCATGGGTGAGCACACACATCACATACAGACACTTTTGTACAAGTTCAACTCACAGACCACATAGCAAAGCCAAACAACATGAAGGTGTTGTTATTCCATGATGTGAACTGAACTTGAACAACATACACCTAACTCACAACATACTAGGACCCACACTGTCCACATATTGTTTCATCCACTGTTGTGGTAATAGAGGATTTTGACAAACATGTAGATGTGTTTGTTGATGCTCTTGCAGGATAGATCATCAGATAAAAGGTACGATCTGAATTAAGACTCTGATGAGGGAAAGGTAATCCATTACACCAAAAAAATTACAGATGCTCATAGGTTTTAATTGACATATAAGAGAAACAGGTGATCTTCATGGACATGGAATCAACGTGTCACCAGGACATACCTCTGGACCATGAGGGGTCATGCCATGGATGCCTATAGGAGGTGATGACAGAATATGAAACTGCACTGTAAACACAACAGTCATGTCATTGCTGAACCATTATCCCAGGTGTGAGTACCAGAGGGGTACACAACACATAGCTCATCAATGTGCTGAATACCTCTCTGGCACTCAATGAGTTAACCTCTGGTATTTTAAAAGGAGTAGACTATCCATTGCTTGGCAATGTGTTGTCTAGCCATCATGAATACATGAGGTTTTGATCAAGGGGGATGGCAAGCAGACATGTATATGTGTGACTGGGACCCTGAGCACACACATCATCAGCATGTGAATCAAGACCCATGAAGTAGACCCTCTGTGTCATGGGTCTTGTGATTGGGACCCTGGTTTATGTGTGTGCTCAGGGTCCCAGTCACACATACACATGTCTGCTTGCCATCTCCTTGATCAAAACCTCATGTGTTCATGGCATTGACACTGTGCTACACCCACACTAACAGGTCAGCATGGTGGGCCTTGCAACCTGACTTACAGATTGAGTGCCAAAGGGGTACCCAATGCATTGCTTTGCAATGAGTTGCATACCCCTCTGGCACTCAAAGGGTTAACACATGGAATTCAAGAGTATCCAGTGCATTGCATGTCATTACATTGGATATCCCCCTATGACTTCAAGGGTTCTATGGGGTGTTATGGTTATGTTCAACTTGGTAGATATTGTTTTCTGTCAGTTCAGCTTAGAATATGATAAACATGGCCAATCTGGTGTACCATTGATCCCAGCTTGAAGGATAATATCCTTGACTTGCTATTGTCAGAGCGGAGGGCTGTATCGATGGGTCATCCTGTAGAGTAGAACACATGGTTATGTGTTGTGTGATTGTGTTTGCACGCATTCCACAAGCATCAGCATGGTAACACATGCTTTTTACTCACAGGTGAAGTAGTCTCTGATGAGCCTGGTTCACGTCGATGTCCAGCTCAACTTATCCTCATCTTCATCAGTGGGAACAGGGACTTCCAGCTAGGAAGTGATTTGCATATGTCTTACACACTGCCTCAGTACAACATACACACAGCCACTTAGTTTTCCACACTATCAGTTCAGCAAAACCAAAAAAGCATGCTTCAGTCTGTTTTTTTAAGTGACATTTTCAACCACTTGACGAACACAAATAAAATAAAGGCTTTCTCTGGTGCAACCTCTATATTTTCTAAAACAAGCATCTTATACTGATCTGTTAACCATTTGAGTGGCAGAGGGGTATCAAATGCATTGATTTACAGTGCCTTGGATACCCCTCTGGCACTCAAAGAGTTAAGGCAACAGAACACATACCAGTCATGAGCACAGGGTCCTCACACAGTCCTCTTCATTGCCTATATCTAGTGTACTCCATGCGTGGCTGCCCACAGTCTGTATGGACAGAACACATTAAAGGGTTAGTAATGTTTCCTAATAAAAGCAGCTCTAATTAATCATCATAGTATTTGGACTTTGGAAAGTGTTATTTCAATTCTGTCAGAGTTGTAGTTCAAGAGTAATTCAATGATAAAGTATCCCCCTCCCACCCCTATTACTGATGTAACACTGCTCAGCCAAATCAGAAGGGAGGTGCCCAGGTAGACTGCAGAGAGGGACAATCTTCAATTAAGATAAGGGAAAAACCTCAAAAACGTGTCAAGGGGGCAGGGCTTTCATTGTTCTCATAGGAAGAAGATTGTCCCCTTCTGTTATCTGTCTGGTCTATGGACTGGATTCCACATCTGAGAAGAGATGGCTTACACTAGGTAAAAGGGGAGGGAGGGGAAACTTGTGAATATCTCTTAAACCATAAAGGTTTGAGAGATAAGACTTATATCGTTCTTCATGTTTTTTTAATGCCTACAAAATAAAATAAAGATAAAACAAAGTATTACTATCCCTTTCATTTACACAATTACAGTATCGATACAATGTACACAGTGTATAGTAACATTTTTGCAGTCTCCAGAAATGCCTTTTTATTATTACACTAAATTAGTTGAGCGCTACTATGGTGAATGTCGGACAGAGAATCCAGCTACACTATATATAAAATGTATATTTATTACAATCAACCAAACATCAAAAAACCCCTCATATGTCCCGAGTGGGCAAGAGCAAGCCAATCCACACCCGTCCACGGCCCACAGCACCGAAACACGGCAGCATCCGTAAATGGAAACCTCCAACGTAACCTGGAATACACCAGTATTATGTTAAATAGGTACCGCCAAAATCAGGTGCACCAGTTAGATATCGGTCCCACAAACCGTCACCGTGCGGACAGGCACGCAACTAGCCCTCCAAGGACACATCAGCATAAAAATGCAAGCATATATCTGCCATAAATGTGGCTAATACCTTACACCATATCTAATATCCGTTTAGTCAAATGCAATAAAACATATGCATATAAAAATCAATACATAAAAACAAGTTAGATAATTGGTGATCAGACCGCCCAATTGCATTCAGGCTGATCATCAGTATAGACCCCTACTACTATATGACTGATAATCCCACAATAGATCACCCGTACATTAAAGGAATATAAGGTCACATGTATAAACTGAGCATACGCAAAAAAATCAATCCAAAAGAGTGAATAAAACACCACAATACTATACCATAGAGGGCTAGCACCTCTACAGTAATAAAGATACAGATACGATCAGATACTTTATCTAGGCCTTTTTATTATTGCTTCACTATTCTTTCGATACCCCTCTGGCAATCCAAAGTTTAAACACTATGAGGCTCTGCAAATACAAATTAAAGGGATAGTAATACTTAAAATGTAAAAACAAATATGTTGTAGGGTTTATCCCCCTGAGTAAAACAAGAGTACTCCCACTGCTGAAAGGTGTTTCATTCAAAAGTTATTCATTTTCAAAGTTGAATTTTTTAGGTGCAATATCACAGTGGCCTGAAATTTTATAGTGGCGCTGTTGCTACACGATCCTATGGACAGCTCTGGTCCCGGGACCATAAATCTCCATAGGATGGTGTAGCAACAGCGCCACTGTACAATTTCAGGCCACTGTGATATTGCACCTAAAAAAATTCAACTTTGAAAATGAATAACTTTTGATTGAAACACCTTTCAGCAGTGGGAGTACTCTTGTTTTACTCAGGGGGGTAAACCCTACAACATATTTTTTTAAAAAAATTTTAGGTGCAATATCACAGTGGCCTGAAATTGTACAGGGGCGCTGTTGCTACACCATCCTATGGGCAGCTCTGGTCCCGGGACCATAAATCTCCATAGGATGGTG
Source organism: Rhinophrynus dorsalis (assembly GCA_037306005.1). Classification (NCBI taxonomy): domain Eukaryota; kingdom Metazoa; phylum Chordata; class Amphibia; order Anura; family Rhinophrynidae; genus Rhinophrynus; species Rhinophrynus dorsalis. Next base: position 15,224,883 of record CM074718.1, read on the forward strand.
TAGCAACAGCGCCACTGTACAATTTCAGGCCACTGTGATATTGCACCTAAAAAATTAAACTTTGAAAATTAATAACTTTTGAATGAAACACCTCTCAGCAGTGGGAGTATTCTTGTTTTACTCAGGGGGATAAACCCTACAACATATTTTTTTTTAAAATTTTTTAGGTGCAATATGACAGTGGCCTGAAATTGTACTGGGGCGCTGTTGCTACACCATCCTATGGACAGCTCTGGTCCCGGGACCATAAATCTCCATAGGATGGTGTAGCAACAGCGCCACTGTACAATTTCAGGCCACTGTGATATTGCACCTAAAAAATTCAACTTTGATAATTAATAACTTTTGAATGAAACACCTTTCAGCAGCGGGAGTATTCTTCTTTTACTCAGGGGGATAAACCCTACAACATATATTTTTTTTACATTTTAAGTATTACTATCCCTTTAATCATGCTGATAACATCACATTTTATGCCGATTCACTTTATCATTGTGCACTCATTCATTTGTGTTTCATGTGTAAACGGTCTCATTTGGAAGATGTCACCACAAATAAAGCAGTTTTCTACCATAACGTTCAATATGGCCAGTTGGTACATGATAGGAATCATGCACTATATTTTTACCACACATCTTGCTAATGATATAATACATGTGATGAAAAAAAGTCAGACAAATATAAAATGCACCTGTATAGTTTCAACAAAACTTCTTTTTTACCTACAACCACCGCTATTACAAAAATGGCCAACGGTTTTACACCAACAATTCTACTTATGTACTATTTTGCCGTGTTGGCCACTCACTGTGGCCCGCACTCTTCCTCCTCTTCCCCGTGGCCTAAGCAGCGGTCAGTGTAATTTGGAAGATGTCAGCACAAATAAACCAGTTTTGTATCATGTAAAAGACAAGAGTAACGTTAATATGGCGGATTAGACAATCCTCTTCAGCAGCCTAAGATTTAGGAACTGCGCTTCACAATTTCTTCATAAAATAAACAACAATATAGACAAATCAGAGCTTAGAGCAGGAAAATGTTTATATTTTTGGACTGAATAAAGATGCGATACTAAAATATATAGATAAACAGATCCAATTTATTAAAAAATAATACAGGGCGTCTCATGCGTCCATGAGAATCTGATGTATGAATATGCACCAATATATGAATGATATAACTAAAATGATGGGAACTGGTGAACCGATGTCACTCTGTCTATTATTCAAGACATTGTGTTACATCTCTGTCCCAAAAATGATACACAGGGAGTTTAGTTTATTATTATTCCACCGGAATGACGCAAGATGTTATATTTGGGACATTAGTTGTTTCTATATCAGAAGTTCTCAGCCCTCAGTGGCCACTAACAGGCCAGGACTTAGGAATTTCCCTGCTAGAACACAAGTGTGGTGATCAGAGGCTCAGTCATATTGATTAACTCACCTGTGTTCTTACCAGGAAATTCTAAAATCCTGGCCTGTTAGTAGCCACAGAGAGCACAGGATAAGAACCACTGCAATACAGTGCCAGACCATTGTAGAGAATTTTTAACCCTTTGAGTGCCAGGGGGTAAGCAATGCATTGCATCACCTCTGGCATTGAAATGGTTAAGTTACTCTTTGTTTAAGTGAATGATTTAAAAGAAGATGAAAATATTTGTTTACACAGACTAATTTAACAGATCTATACAGAAGTTTATACCCACATTACTGTGGGTTTTACTGATGTGGAGCAATCTGATACACTGGTATATACACCACACAGTTTGATCTCCTAAATAGAGGAGCAGAGGGATTTGGGTGTCAAACAGGGACTGTCCCTCCTATACTGTATAGTGCCAGTCCTTATACACAGACACATGCAGACTGTATACTATACAGCAGAGGTTCTCAGCCCGTGCCCTCAGTGGCCACTAACAGGCCAGGACTTAGGAATTTCCCTGCTAGAACACAAGTGCGTTGATCAGAGGCTCAGTCGTATTGATTAACTCACCTGTGCTCTTAAAGGGAAATTCTAAAACCCTGGCCTGTTAATAGCCACTGAGAGCACAGGTTGAGAACCACTGTTCTATACCATCCAATTGGTGACATGTGGGTGGAATATCTAGGTTGATTATTTATGCTGACGGTGTGGTTGTTCTGGAGCATTTATACATGTTTATGCTCTGGTGGACAGCAAAGTCTGCATACTTATGATTAATAGGGATTTTATTTTAGTTATTTACATTGCATCATATTGCTATCGGTGATCATTATGCTCTACACCTTCTTTTAATTATAAGGATCGATGAAGAGCATTTTATTGATGCAACTATATTTTGGAGAGACGTTTAACCACCTATAGAGTAGAATTCAGATCATTGTTTGGGACAGAGATGTAACACAATGTCTTGAATAACAGATAGTGTGACATTTCACTTCGTATACCACAAAAAAGTGCTTTGAGATAAAGCAGTATATGTCCTGTGAAAGTACATTTGTTGTGTATCTGTCAGGGCCGACAAGTGCAGGTTAACACCTGCAGGGGAGGGAGTGCTAGGGAGCGAGGGCTAGGGTTCAGAACTAGAGAGCGGTGACTGCCTGCAGTTAGGTCTTGCTGCGGCCAAGGCCGTGTAAAGATGCTGGCCACAAGGCCAGACATCTGAACCCCAGTTGAGCTGGGATCCAGACCAGGATGGCCTTACCACAGACAGTACAAACTCAACTGCAGGGGGGAGCGAAGGCTGGAGAGCGGTGACTAGGGAGCGGTGATAGGGTGCGTAGGCCACTAGGTAGCTGAAACTCCCCAACAGACTAAATACTAAGACCCCTAGAGCGAGATGGCGCTAAGCAAAGGAAAAAGCCAGCGGAAGAATGGTCAGACTTGCCTGTAAGCAACTGGAGGTCTAGACTGGACAATGGACTAGGCAGAAGAGTAGTCAGACGAGCTGGTCAGCAACTGGAGGTCAAGACTGGACAAATGGACTAGGCAGAAGAGTGGTCAGATGAGCCGGTCAGCAACTGGAGGTCAAGACTGGACAAATGGACTAGGCAGAAGAGTGGTCAGACAAGCTGGTCAGCAACTGGAGGTCAAGACTGGACAAATGGACTGGGCAAAAGAGTGGTCAGACAAGCCTCAAACTTTACACAGGTATCAAGACTACAAGGAACAGGACTGGACTGCAGAGAACTGAGCAGGGACATAGAAAGCATAGAACACTAGTGAAAGTGCACCGGGCAAAAGAGAAGGACGCCTAATATAGGGGCAGGAAGATGACGTCACAGGCCAAAACACGGGTGAAACCCGGAAGCGCAGAGCCGCCTCTGAAGGAAACCCGGCAGACACCAAGCCACCGCCGACGAGACACACCGCATGGGGCAGGAGACAAAGGCGGAGGAAACAAGCTCCGCCAGAGAGGAGAGCCGCAGCATGCAGGCATCAAGGGAGAGAAAGAAGCCTCTGCCGGAGAGGTGAGCCGCAGCGAGGCAGAGGCACAGGGGACGTGACAGTATCTGATCAACTGTATTTGCAGATTGCAATACATTGGTCGGACAACACAAAAACGTAGGACACGATTTGGGCAACATCGGAGAAACATTGAAAAAGGATACCTATTGCACAGTGTCTCCAGACACGGTGCTATGATGCATAATAAGGATCCTTCGGTTTTACAAATAATACCCATAGAACACATTAAACATCAAGTAATGATTAAAATGTATTAAAGGGATAGTAATACTTGAAAATAAGTTTATTTTATATTGTAGCCCTTAAAAAAACATGAAAAATGATATAAGTCTTATCTCCCAAACCTTTATGGTTTGGGAGATATTCAGAAGTAAAGTTTCCCATGGAGTGACGTCATTGCTCCACCCTTCAGATTTGGAATCCATCCCGGGACCGGCCGTGCCTCTCCAGAAATGCTGAGATCACCATCTTTAAAAAGAATTTCTTAATTGGAATGGTCTACAAAGTGTGCTTTCAAGCCAGGAACACTGTGAAGATAGTTCCAATTAAGTAGTTCTTTTCAAAGATCGTGATCTCGGCACTGCTAAAGAGCTGCCGGTTGCTCTGTGGACCGAATTCCAAATCTGACCACTAGATGGCAGACTTGGCTGAAACAGCCAGGAAAAGAGAATTTTATTATTTTTACATGTGAATATCTCCCAAACCATAAAGGTTTGGAAGATAAGACTTATATCATTTTTCATGTTTTTTTAAGGGCTACAATATAAAATACAATTATTTTCAAGTATTACTATCCCTTTAATCATATATCTATTGGTAGTGAAAGAGTTACACACTGTGCAAACTGAGAACCCAGATGAGGGCGGTAGTTAGAGCTTTGTATTTAAAAATAAGCAGAGATGAGTTTGTTAGGGATTTGCTTACACAGTTTATCTTTTGTTTGAAAAAGTGGCGATACAACACCACGAAACACGTTACAATATAATATATAGTAAGCTTTATGCTTTTTTATTATTTTTCGATGTTGGTGAAGGTACTGCGTACCAGCTATACCTTTTAAATATTGTATACTTTTAATACATTTTGGAATATTACTAGCATACTCATCTCCTTTCACTACTATATACATTTAAGTTTTATATAAAAGACTCTTCCTACTGGAACCATTTGGTGGATCAACACAAATTGTTGCTTGAGCAGGGACAAGCGATCCAAATTCCCCTGCAAGTGATTTACAACACCGGTGTGGATCAAACACCGGTGCAACATATTGTGTGAGTACAGAAGATTGTCATTCATTGTTTCCTATATACTGATGTTTCTAGCGCTTGTGTCTTCCAGTGAATTGTATACTGGTACTTTGTTCTTTCTGTTTTTTGGTTCATTGATGAAACACTGGTTGGATCACCGACGGAACCTGTTATAGCTGCTGGACAGCTTGGGAATAAACCCAAGTCGAAGTGGGGAATTAAATTACTTCCATCTGCACTGTATCACGGCGCCTGTGATCTGGGCGACGTTCTATCCATCTTACTATTACTGCTCTCCTATTAGTTGCTCTGTACTGCTCCTCCTAGTGACAGCCTTTATATACCCTGGGCTGTCACTCTGCTAGTGCCCTTTCGTGGTGTACCTGATGCCTAGCACTAGTTTTGCTGTCTTGATACCAGTGTATGACCCCGGACTGCCTGTCCACGCCACTGTCTTGTTCCTGATTCTGTGTACCGATTCGGATTGGCTGACGTTCCTGCTTCCTGTTCTGACCCGGCCTGGCTGATGTTCCTGCTCCGTGTAACGACCCGGCGAGACCGACGATCCTGCTCTGTGTACCGACCCGGTGCGTCTGAGGATCCTGCTCTGTGTACCGACCCCGCTTGGCTGACGTTCCTGCGCTGTGTACAGAATCAACTTGGCAGTGGTTCCTGCTTCTACTGTGCCCGGCTGGGCGCCTCCGGACTGTTCCTGCTGCTGCCTGCCTGGCACCGTTACAGCTTTACTGGGCCTCCTTGTATTCCGGTTGCCAGTATATTTTGCCAGTGATCAGAGTCTCATTGTGCCTCCACACCGTGTTGCCTTCGCTTGGTCTACTTGTGGTTCAGTTGAGTGCCTCCGGGGGTGCCGTTATCCAGACCATAGCACTATTAACCCCTTCGGTGGAAGGGCCTCATTCCTTTACTACCACTCTGGGTTTTGTTGGGCTCCGTTACTCTGTGCGATTGAGTCTCCATTTGGTTCCGCTGTGCACTTCCGGTTGCCATCCATTTATACTATCGCACATTAACCTTTTAAGGTAGTACGTGCACACGGTGGTGGGCAGCTCCGGTAGGGCCTCCGTTCTGGCACGAGCTCTGACCAGCCTTGTGTATCTTTGGTGGGCGCCCACCATTGCATCCTCCTGCAGGCGACCAGTGCCTGTTGTTGCAGTCCTGTCATTGTCTCCTCGCCTATAGGCGACATTGGGCCTTTGCTGTACTCATACTTTGCCAGTGGTTTCACTGGTCACATTGGACTTTCATACACTGTATCAAACCCGTTTACCTGACCTGTGTCAGTACTGTGTGTGTATTACATACTGGACCCGTGTGGGTTAATTTGCTTGTAACCTGTCCTGTGTCAGTTACTACTGTTGTTACTGGACCCGTGAGGGATACTTCATTCCTTGGGTGTCTTAATAAAATTGTGTTTTTACCAACATCTACTGTGTCTGAGTGTACTGAACCATAACACACTGTCTGTCTACTCTGCAGATGTGTGCTCAGTAGATCATCAAAATTTGTGAGTACGTCTATTGGAAGGTTTCTTTTGGGGTGGGTTTCAAAAATTGGAAGCTACTAGTATATATTACTCTATGAGACGCCCCTCTCTTTTTGTTTTTTCTCCAATCAACATACATTCCCGCTGGGTGAGATCTTCAGCTCCTCACAGGCCACTACCGTACTGTCAATGCTCATAGGTGTGGACATTTAAAGTATCTTACTGCCCTGTGAGGACCTCAAGCTCTTCACATGCCAGGAATGTATGTTCATTTGAAGATGTCCTGCAAGGGACACACACAGCAGCTAAGGAAGTGGCTGCCAATTCAAGCATGCCACACTACCTCCAGAGGGAGGCCATGGTCATTACAGCTATAGGTCAATGAAGTGCTCCACGTTGAAGAAGTGTGATCTAATTCATTCTTTCGTGGAATGCATGTGAGCAGCTCTAATTTTTCTACATACTGGGAGCTGTAGGATTACCAAACTTAACCCTTTGAGGTATCCAACACATTGCAGACAATGTGTTGTATACTCTGGTGTCACTTAAACTGTTAACACACAGACAACTCCGTGCCAACACTGCTCCTATATAATATGTATTATATATGCACTCCTGTGTCCCTGAGGATCACATTAAGTCTTCCAGTGCCAGAGGGGTACGCAATGCATTACAATACCTTGTGTATCCCGCTGGCACTAAAAGGGTTAACTATTGCTTAAAAAACAAAGAGACAGATAGGCAACGCGTTGCCTGTCATGTTATGACCGTTGGGCGCACGTGTATGAAATTTACACAGACATTTGCAACACACAGGAAGACACATGCAGATCGTGCACAGCAGAAAACATGCAAAAGACATTCACACACACTCACACAGACAGTGGAGATGCACACATGTAGACACACATGTAACAGATGTACACACAAACACACACACGCAACAGACAAGCTCGCACACATAGGCAACAGACATGCACATACACACGCAGTAGACATATACACACATGCAACAGACATACACATACACAGAGGGGACATTGGCATAGTGATAGCCAGCCCCCCACCGTGTATGTGGAGGTTCCCCAGATCTGTAGGTTCTGAGTGTAGAAGTGTGGGCTGTGGCCACCCTGGGATTAGTGTAGGAGTTACAGTGCTGTGTAGGTAACAGTATTGTATTGCAGTGAATATTGTCGGTGCTTCGGGGGATCCGTCAGGGGCGTCTCCAGGCAACCACGTCGGTGTCTCTCACTTCCCCATGTCGCTCCTCAGTGATGTCACAGTTCTTGTATATTATGTGGTGCCTCAGTCTAGCCGGTGCTCGGTTGTTTCTTGAGTTCCCCTCTGAACTAGCCGCATCTTCAGTCCTGCTGTCTATTTCGTGTATAACGTCTGGCTTGAAACTCACTACGCTACCTGTCCTGCCTGCCCTGACCTTTAATTGGAACTGACTTCTCTACTTGGGCTGCCTGCCCTGACCTTTGGATTGGAACGGACTTCTCTACTTGGGCTGTCTGCCCTGACCTTTGAACTGATTCCTGACTATGCTACTTGTGCTGCCTGCCGTGACCTCTGGCGTTGACTCGGACCTCGCTGCTTGTGCTGCTCTGCTTCCTGCGGACTCTCTCCAGTATACCTAGTGCCTGTTGCCCTGCTCCCTGTGGACTCTCTCCAGTATACTCTCCAGCATACCCAGTGCCTGCTGACCTGCTCTCTCAGGACCCCCAGGTACCCCAGCTTACCCTTGTATATGTATATGGTTCTATGGTATATGTATACGTAGGGGGCTGATTGGGGTCTCTCTCTTTACTGCATTTGGGTATCCTACTATTGCCTTGGGGGGTACTGTATCACCTTTTATACTAATTTGTGCTGCTTGCGCATACTCGCTGTGGCCCTCTCTGCACTGAGTGAGATTACTCTCAGCGCACATACCATCCTATTGAAGGGTGGCCCTGACAAATATATGCAGCATTCAGAGTGTTAGAAGCCAAATCTATCCCTCTAAGGACCAGAAGACACTGCTTCGCAACATGTTGCCGTCCCCCATCTGGTCCTGGAACTGTTAAATCAATGGTATTTGTTATTTCCTTTACTTTGGGGCAGAATTGCAGTATTATTCCTCTGTGTGTTTGGTGTGTAGAAGTGGAAAGCAGAAAATAAAAGATTATGTGAGAGAGACTTATACCAGCATGTTACGCCATAGAGTGCCATGCAGTATACAGCTGTGTGTCATGTCAGAGTTAACCTTTTGAGTGCTGGAAAGGCATCTGGTTCGTTGTGGTTCAAAGCTTTAGTTACCTGTCTGGCACACAAATGGTTAACTAGAGTGCTGTTAATGTATAAAGAAGTCCCGATTACGCAAATAATGTTATTGTCCCCAGTACAGCGGAGACACTCTTCTCTCTACAATGTGGATCACAATGTCCAGATCCAGTGCGGGAGGAAGAAGCCGCTGTCAGGGAGCAGGCCTGGGCCTAGGGGCTGGCAGGGGTATCAGCTGTGGAGAGGCCGTGCTGGGCGTCTGTGAGGTGAGGAAAGAACAGGGATCCTGGGTATCCACTCTCCATGTAAAAAAAAAACAAAACAAAAAGGCTGCAAAAAAGTTGAACATGGTCTCACTGGAAAAAGTCAAGAGTATATAATGTTTATAACGTATAATGAAACAACAGGCTGCTGCTATTATCCAATAACTTATTATCACCCGGCCTTATGGCCTTGCGGATCCGAGGCACCTCCCGTCAACCTCGGCCGATTTCAGCAAACTTGAAGACACAGGATGGGAGCGCTTACAGATCCACAGCGAAGCATCAGCCAGTCATAACGGGTAAAAGCAGTAAGCGTTTATTCCACAAAGTATAAAATCAGGATATCCATACAGGAACGGAAAAACAATTCAAACAAGCATAGCCGCCAGAAACACGTCTCGCCTAACGCGTTTCATAACAGAGTTTCTTAGTCATAGGCAAAGGTGAGTATGCAACATTGTACTTAAATGTGCACCAGTGTTATCACATATCATCAGAAATAACCAATCCAATTGGATAATGGAAGCGAAGCAAATCAAAAAGTCCCGCTAAGAGTGAATCCCAACATATTCATACTATGGACACTCAAATGAAACACATCTATAAGTGCATTAAAGAACATCTGAGTCTTTATTTTTTTTTAACATTACACTATAGTTAATTACATAAAGTGTTGTAGTCCAAACGCTATTGAAGCCGAAAGGATCCCCCTCCCACCCCCTCTGGTCACCTCCCATTAGATTTGGACTCCGGTCATGGGACCGAATGGATGCAGTGAGGGACAATCTTCATTCAGTAAGTGTAAGGAAAACCCTGACCCCGTTGAGGAAGGAGGGCAGGATTTTCCTTTTGCTTACTGAAGATTTTCCCATCCGGACCAGACTGAGGGATCAGTGACACAGGGAAAGGGGCAGGAGGGGGATCATTTCGGCTTGAATAACATTTGAACTACAATACCATAAGTAATTAAATATAGCGCTACAAGTAAAATAAAAGAAAGAAGACTTACAGCTAAACTTAAACATAAGTATTACTATCCCTTTAACCCTTTGAGTGGCAGAGGGTTTCTCAACTCATTGCAAAGCAATATTTTGCATACCCCTCTGGCACTGCAAGGGTTAACCGTTTGAGTAGCAATGGCATCTGACATCTCTCCCTTGTACATTACTTCCCTGCAAGTGAAGAGTCTATAAAGGTTTTACCCTTTGAGTGGCAGATTGATTTGCAACACTTTGCAAAGAATGTATTGTGTACTCCTCTGGCACTGAAAGAGTTAACAGGAGAAGTGCAGGTGAGGACATTGTGTGTGCATGTGGAGCAGGAGGACATTTGGGCATAGAAGAGGCTCAGGTGAGGATGTGTATACCTGTGTTTGTTGTGCATCTGGTCAGTACGTTCTTATTTTCCAAGCGTCTTTTTCATGTTCTGAGCTTGGTCATTCAGTTCCTTGTATTCCAAGCCTCTTTTTCATGTTGTCAGCATGCACATTCAGTTCCTTGAAATCCAAGCCTCCAATTCATTCACTGAGCACAATGACACACTTCTAAACAGCCTAGTAAGTGTTTCTAATTCCTAAGGAGACCCACAACAGAAAATATCCAGGGGGCTCCATATATGTGTGTATGTATGTATATGTGTGTGTTTGTCAGCCATGGATTTTTTGTTGTTAAAGGGATAATAATACTTAAAATGTAAAAAAAAAATATGTTGTAGGGGTTATCCCCCTGAGTAAAACAAGAGCACTCCCACTGCTGAAAGGTGTTTCATTCAAAAGTTATTAATTTTCAAAGTTGTTTTTTAGGTGCAATATCACAGTGGCCTGAAATTGTACAGTGGCGCTGTTGTTACACGATCCTATGGACAGCTCTGGTCCCGGGACCATAAATCTCCATAGGATGGTGTAGCAACAGCACCACTGTACAATTTCAGGCCACTGTGATATTGCACCTAAAAAATTCAACTTTGAAAATTAATAACTTTTGAATGAAACACCTTTCAGCAGTGGGAGTACTCTTGTTTTACTCAGGGGGATAAACCCTACAACATATTTTTTTTTTACATTTTAAGTATTACTATACCTTTAAGGAGGAAGTTGATGGAGGGCTAACTCCTTGCAGAGCCCTGCCCACTCCTGTCAAATTCACGCCCCTCTGTATCTCCGGGTCTTGCAGCAGAGAGGAGACTAGGGTTGCCACCTTTTCTTCAAAAAAATACCGGCCATGGCATTCCCTCCATAGACTTAACATTGGACAGAAGCCAATTTTTTACCGGCCTGCCGGTAAAATACCGGCTGGGTGGCAACCCTAGAGGAGACATGAATGTCCCCTCCTTACTGCCACCCCTGGGTGTGTTAGGCATCAGATAACTTTTTCAGTCACATGATCCTTCCTCTTTTATAGATATACTAGCAGTTTGGGACGGCGTTGCCCGTCATGTTATGCAGGAAATGTTTCTTTTTTTTTAAATAAATGTTATGATAGTGAATTATAGCGTAGGGTGTACGTGTCAGAAAGGTACACACAGTGATAGACAGAGACACATGCAACACACACATATACACACACATGCACTGACAACACAAACAGTGACACACAGCTGCAAATCAGAACATAAATACATACAGTGTGAGCAGTGTAAGAAACATACCTCCCAACATTTCATATGGCCAAAGAGGGACACTTGTGTTTTCGGTGGTGTTACTGGGGGCGTGGCTGGTGGTGTATTTTAGAGAATTTTTAACCCTTTGAGTGCCAGGGGGTAAGCAATGCATTGCATCCCCTCTGGCATTGAAATGGTTAAGTTACTCTTTCTGTAAGTGAATGATTTAGAAGAAGATGAAAGTATTTTTTTTACACACACTAATTTAACAGATATATACAGAAGTTTATTCCCACATTACTGTGGGTTTTATTGATATGGAGCAATCTGATACACTGGTATATACACCACACAATGTGATCTCCTAAATAGAGGAGCAGAGGGATTTGGGTGTCAAACAGGGACTGTCCCTCCTATACTGTATAGTGCCAGTCCTTATACACAGACACATGCAGACTGTATACTATACAGCAGAGGTTCTCAGCCCATGCCCTCAGTGGCCACTAACAGGCCAGGACTTAGGAATTTCACTGCTAGAACACAAGTATGTTGATCAGAGGCTCAGTCATATTGATTAACTCACCTGTGCTCTTAAAAGGAAATTCTAAAATCCTGGCCTGTTAATAGCCACTGAGGGCACAGATTGAGAACCACTGCTATACAGTGCCAGACCATTGTAGAGAATTTTTAACCCTTTGAGTGCCAGGGGGTAAGCAATGCATTGCATCTCCTCTGGCACTGAAATGGTTAAGTTACTCTTTCTGTAAGTGAATGATTTAGAAGAAGATGAAAGTATTTTTTTACACAGACTAATTTAACAGATATATACAGAAGTTTATACCCACATTACCATGGGTTTTACTGATGTGGAGCAATCTGATACACTTGTACATTAGGCTGACCAGACCTCACCTTTAACCAGTGACACATATGAAAAATGCATACTGCAGGGCTGCTTTGATTTTGGTGCACTCCTGAAATATGCTTATTTCCTATGTGTCCCCGGTTAAAGGTGAGGTCTGGTCAGCCTACTGTATATACACCACACCGTGTGATCTCCTAAATAGAGGAGCAGAGGGATTTGGGTGTCAAACAGAGACTGTCCCTCCTATACTGTATAGTGCCAGTCCTTATACACAGACTGTATACTATACAATGCCAGACCATATATAAATAGTTTGTCATACATGCTATACAGTGAGCTATGTACAGCATGGAGATGATTGCAGGAACTGGCACCTCTGCTTACAGACAGACTGACAAACAACCTGCTCTCTTTCTCTCTCTTTGTGCAATATATAAATACAGTCACATCCATGTCTCTGCCATTTACCAGCTCAGCTGAAGCCTTGCTCTGCACTGCCTGATCACCTCTCTGCCGTTGTTTCCACTTTCTCAGCAAGCCAGTATCCTCCTGCTGATTGTTTAGAAATCAGCTCACTTGTAGTAATTAGCAGAGCTGTGTAGGCTCAAAGACAGGGAATGAAGAAGCTGCATAATACAGATTGGACCATGGCCTTCCAGCTGTAGCTTGAACATTGTTCCCATCATCCTCAGCGTGCGTGTGTGTGTGTGTGTGTGGGAGGGCATGTGCATGTGTCTGTGGTGTAGGAGTGTGTGGCAGCCATTTTTTTTTTCAGCCTTAGATAGTGGTGGGCGGGCTGGATAGTGGGGGCAGGCCAAAAATCACACTCCCACAGAATCACCCAATGGCAGCAGTAATCCTTTTTACTGCCGCCCCTGGGTGTGTTTTGCCAGGCACAAAGTCTTCTTTTATATATATAGATGTTACTGTTCCTTTAAGGGCTGCTGGCTGTTTTTACTGCCTAGTGAATCTTATATATGTACTGTATATTTGTATAGTTTACTATTCCTTTAAAGGGATAGTAATATTTCAGCTCTACTTAACCCCTTAAGGACCATTGCCGTACCAGGACCGTCACGACGGTCCGGCACTTAAGGACCAATGACGGTCCTGGCACGGCATGGAGTTCAGGGCTCCAGGCATGGCTGCACGCCGCTCCAGAAGCCCTGAACCGGAAGCAATAATAAAAAAAAAAAAAAATGCCCCGTGGTCCGCAAGTGCCGGCCACACGTGCGCGCACCGGTCCATAAGGGGTTAATCTTGTATAGTATTTGGGTCATATAGAGTGTTATTTCAATTCTGTCAGAGTTGTAGTTCAAGAGTAATTCAATGACAAAGTATCCCCCTCCCGCCCCTTTTACTGATGTAACACTGCTCAGCCAGAGCAGAAGGGAGGTGCCCAGGTAGACTGCAGAGAGGGACAATCTTCAATTAAGATAAGGGAAAAACCTGAAAAGCTTGTCAAGGGGGGCAGGGCTTTCATTGTTCTCATAGGAAGAAGATTGTCCCCTTCTGTTATCTGTCTGGTCTATGGACTGGATTCCACATCTGAGTGGAGGAGACTTACACTAGGTAAAATGGGCAGGAGGGGGAATTTTATCATTCAATTACTCTTGTACTACAATGCTCACAGTAATGAATTAACACTCTCTATGGCTCAAATACTATGAAGATTAATTGGAGCTGCTGTTTTTGTGAACTATTACTATCCCTTTAAAGTCTGCGGG